>JADLZL010001841.1:0-175128 GCA_015844335.1 Chrysopogon serrulatus
TTGAAAGCTTGAGATCTTCCCACGCTAAAGGTGCTGGTCTTGTCTGTTGGAAAGAATCCAAATGTAAAAGTAGTAGAGCATTTGTCCCATATAGTGTTGGTTGCCTTGTTGTTATAGAACCACTGTTTTGCTTTTTCTAGTAGTGAAAATAGGAATAGGCGAAGTAAGATGGCATCTTTTGGTATATCTTTGATCTTGAAAGTGCTGCATATCTCCAGAAAATATTGTAAGTGTGCACTTGCATCTTCATGTGCCTTTCCACAAAACTGATTTGCTTGCACCATAGTGATGAGCGCAGGCTTGAGCTCAAATCCATTATCTCCGATGTCGACATTAGGCCCAGTACGGATGTTGGCGGTTGTTGGAGCAAAGAATTCACGTAGTGTCTTCTCAGCCATAGCTTCAAACACTGGTGTCAAGTTAGCTTCTAATTCTTCTCCTTTGGATGAAGGAGCTTGCTCTTGTGAAGAACAAGTTTCAGTGGAGGGTGTTCTTGATGGTGATTAAAAAATATCCCTCGTTATTGCAAACTTCCTTTTTCTTAAGAGTTTCTCTGGGTCTTCAGTGTAATTATCCGGGAGATCAAAAACCATTCATTCATTCATTACCCTGCATAAGATAAACAAATAGACAAAACAAGGGTAAGCCTGTTTGAGTTAGAGGTCAATTGGGTGATCGATCTTATTGTGGTGCATATGGTTATCAATACTTTCCTAAGTTTATTAGCCTTCCCCGGCAACGGCGCTAAAAATGCTTGTTGGCATTTTTAACGTCACTGCAATAAACCTTAATTTTCTATCCCAAGTAATGACGCTAAAAATGTTGGTATTAATTAATTTGCCTTTAGCAATTAGCCACTAGCCTCTTTACCCTTACTCCTAACTATGAAACTAGGTTGTCATCCCCAATTGTAAAGCTAGAAATAATCCTTGGTACTAATCTTATAATTTATTGTGACTAGGTAGAAATAAATAAAGATAAATATAAACTAAGAACGATTCTACAAGCGGACAGATAATTATACTATTGTAGCATTTTACCTAGAGTATTACCAGATTGTCATTTATATTCTACCACTGAGAAAGCATTGCTAAGAAGCTACTATATAGTATTGATAACACTTATATGCAGTGAATAAGAGATGTAGCCAATGTCAACTCTCCTCAATAACAGAAAGATGTCACAAGATAAATAATATATAAATGATAAATATGATCAGTCATCTCATAATATTACTAATTCACTCATAGCAATCTAGATATGTCAACGTCGTCTAATCATGTAATAGAGAAATAACTCCTAAGTATTCAAGCTACAGTCAAAGCTACTTCATTTAGTGCAAGTATGTCTAACAATCATCGCTAAGTAATACTACTATAGTTCCCAAACACATCGGAGCAATGTATAGGAAAAGATGAGTACAGAAACCTCATGTATATAAATATACTCTTAACCTCACAATCTCACTCTACCAATCCACCGTACGGGGGAAGGCCTACAAAGGACTCAATGGATCTATCACATCCACAATCTACCTCACTATCCGACACAACTGGGAATATTCACAGATAAGTAATGTATCTAGGTAGCATGCCTACACACAACCTACCACTCACCAACCGATTGAATTGATGAACGCTATACGAACCAGTGCATGAATATAATAGCAAACTAACTATACTAGACATATTAAAGAGACAATGAACAATGCAATCAAGAACATAATAATGAAGAATAATATTGCTAGTAATGATCATACAAACACAGATATTACAATAAGAAAGAAAAGCTTAATAACTATACCAGACTCTTCTCTTCTTGACAACATCGAAAATCCAAGATCGATGAAGAACTTGACTTTCTCTACTCTAGATCTAACTAGGCTAAACTATAAACTAGAATGCTATGAGGAACTAGAACTTGAAGCTCTAGATGACTTGATCACCGAATGAACTGGATTGAATGAAGTAGAATGAATTACGATTTCCTGGGGGCGTCTGGCTATGCTTATATAGCCCAGTGGGATGCACGATAGCCGTTTGATCAAACCGACTTCACGTAGGGCTGAGATTGATCTTCAAAGGCGGTGGAGGAACATTCCAGAAGGTGGAAGGTGGGGCCCACAAGGGGGTGCCGCTTGGCCTGAGTGGTGGGGCCGGCCGGCCCCACCTGGAGGTGGCTCCTCCTCCCCTTCGCTCCGGCGTCTTCGGGATTCTTCTAGAGTAGTTTGGCATATTCCTGAGTTGCGGATAATTCCATGGTGTAGATTTATAGTTATGCCCCTTTTTCGGTGTTTTCTGGATTAGTCCCTAGAAATTAGTAAATCTCCAAAACTCATAAAAATTTTTAGATAAAACCCTAGCCTTCTAGATATTGATGTGTGTTTCATACCTTTTGATATATAAAAAGTTGATGCTATCCACCGTCAACAATAGATTAAGATAAAACAGTTTGTGGTTAGCCGTTCGAGGATTGGCTGTTATAGAACTTTAAAAATATTTTCCAAGTGGCAAAGATTATAGCTGGATAATCATCTAGTATTTTTAGATTTTTTTTTATGTAGCAAAGAAAAACATCTATGCATGATATTTTTGATATTTTTATGCCATCACAGTAAAAATTCCTATAGATTTTCACACACCGAGAGAAACTCACATGGGGCTTTAAGTTTTTGGGATGCAAGGTAAATAAATATTTATTTTCTTTTTTATGATGCAATAATAATATAGAAAAGTAAACATGCTAAAGAGAAAATAAACCATGCAATGCAATAAAGTAAATATGGATAACTACCGATATTACCTCACGGCGAGGATTCGATGTTTTGAATCCTCTGAACTAGACTCCTTCTTGCAATGGTTCATTGATCGAGTACTTTGGATTGCTCCTGAGGATGAGGATTGAGGTGGTGTCTCCACTAGTAGTGCTTCTAATGGTAGTGCCACCTTATCCTTTTCTTTTTATTAGCAGCATGATGCCAATCTTATGTGCATCATTATTACTGATTGAGAGCTTCCACTTATAGAATTTGGAAAATCTTCCCACACTTTGCTTGAAGTGTGTTCTGCTCATAAAGACAAGGTAGAGATCAAGTGCATGGACTCTATCGGTGGAAAAACACCAACAGAACTAGAAATTTATTCATTCTCTAATATTAGGCATAACAAGATTGATGTCTTTTCACATTATTTATTTACATCTTGGGTAAGAATATCAAAAGTATAAATATAGCAGTTAAGATTATGAGATAAAGGAGTGGAGTTACTTAACCTATGGAAGGATTGTTCATCTTTATAATTTATCAAGATTAATATGATTACTATCATCTTCCAAAAATAAGATAATCATATTTGAGCTCATTTGGTTAAGATTGAGATCAAAAGAATGGTGCTATGATGTGTACTCTAAGATCAAGAGAAAATGATGACCTCTTACCTTTAAGATGTTACCTTTATTAATGGAGCATGATGACACCATGTGGTAGAAGGCAGATAAATTTCAATGGTCTTTTCCTTTCTTGCATCATCTTGTCTCATATGTTGTACTCCTTTCTTACTTTTTCAAACTTCTGCTTCTCTCATTGTTTCTTCTCTGCAAGGGATTAGTAGATAATACATACCCAAAGGAATATACTATTTATTTAAAGTATAGATAGTGTTTGCCAAGGAGTTAAAGATTAACTTGTAGCCCATGTTTTAAATGATTCACCATTATTTCAAATTTTCAAACAAGGTCAAGGCGAAGATCTAATTTTGAAGAATACCTCTAACCTTGATTTGATTCTATAAAGTCTCCTAATATGATTTAAACATTTTTATAGAGGATAGGACAGTCTGTATATACAACTAAATTCTTATAAAAATATACTTTGATGTTATAATATTTAACTAATATTCTAAAGCATACTTGTAATAGAGTAAGGAAGTTCAAAAAACTAAAGATATTTATTCAAATAGAATCAAGAATATGTAGGTGAACCAAATGAGTATTTTATTTATTTTAAGTTTTAGCATGATATAAGGTCAGGGCAACCAAGATAATTAGCAACATGGTATAAAATATTGAATATAGTTTAAAGTTGTATGAAGCTTAGATAAATGTACCTTATGTCTTGCAGGATGATTGGTCCACAATCATGGTGAAGTGTAGAAGGTGTTGAAGTGTTCTTTCATCTATTTCTTTCCATCTTAGTCCTTTCTTTACACTTGTTCTCCTTTCTTCGTTTGGAACCATGATCAGACATTTATTCTTTCTTTCCTGCATAAATGTTAGTGGACATATATCCGAAGGATTGCAACAAGTGTGGAATATGGGTTATGGTCCATAGTTCATGTGAATTTTATCTATGCTAATGAAAGGATGGGCTTTTAGGATTACTTTAGCATAGATTTCTTCAATAATTTTTGTTAGTAGCTGCACTTTTATATGTTTAATGGTAAAAGTAACTTGCGACAAAAGATTAAGTGAATAAATTTTGATACTTACAGTTCTTTCCTTCGTAAAGGATAAGCTGTGTGTCTTTCTTTTTGTGCAAAGTTATTGGACTTCATCATACGCCTTGATTCATCTCTGATGTGAGTTCATCTCTTGACTTATTACCCGCATTGAATTTGAGAGTTTTCTATAGGGGTTAGTCCAACAAAATATCCAATATCTACTAAAGTGTACTATCGGCTCAAAAATCAACCTAGACACCATGTCTAATTCAATTTAGGAAGGCATTTTAATCTAGCGCTTAGTTTAAAAGCCTTTTGAAAATAAGATCACCACTCCTAAACTAAGCACCATGCTTCATTTAAGAGATGTATGAAAGTACTTCAAAGCCTAAACATATACTATAGCAAATGTAGGTAGCATGGGAGCACATAGAGATCTACTCAAATAGAGATGAAAGCATGATCATGCATGGTGAGAATATTGTTTTTGTTTTTTAGTTTTAAGTACAGATGCAAGTGACATGCATGTGTACAAGAAACTAAACATGCTGTAGATGAGAAAATGTAATCTAAATGGAGATGGATGCATGGATAATTCAAAGTAAATATGAAGTGGTATGTGAGAAATTGAAAAGATAACTACTCATAAAGTTTAAAGTCCATGAGCGAGACCGTCTCACCTTGATCACACTTACCATGGCTCACAACTAGGATTTGTGAGTAGCGCAGCGTAAATATTCATCACATGGGATGGGAGTTGAATTCTTGTGACGATGACCTTTCCTCCAATCTACACATGGTTAGAACAATATATATGTGTATACACAAACCTATGAGATGGCAGGGTTCTAGAGTTAATGATGGATCTTAAATAATCAGGCACCCTGGGTTCTTCAATCTTGTGGAAGCTTGCATAAGGTCAAAATGGCATCTGATGTCCTGTCTATTCCACACTCAACAAAACAAGGGGTAATCCTACTAAAGCTAGTGGTACACTAAATTAGCAGACATCAAGATCATTATTAAAATCTTTACACCAATTGCTTCTCCGGCAACGGCGCCAAAAATGCTTGCTGATATTTCTTATGCATAATTAAAATATGAAGGATTTCAAGCGCACAAAAAACCATTGTAGCCTTTTACCGGGAGTATTCTAGGTATCATTATTTATATTTTACGGAAACATTGGTTTAAGACATTCATAGTTCACCATCATTTATCTACTAAATAATACACTGAGTAGACTAAAGTAGGGGTAAAGGTAAATAATAGAATTTATGCATAATGACACATAGGAGAATTCTATGATAATAGCCAAAGTGAGATGACAACGAGAGAGTTCAAGATTTCTAAATACTTCTCTATTACTAGGGTTCTATAATAACTAATTCATAGATAGATATAGCAATCACACAATAACACTTTGGAGCAGCGGTACCTTTCCAACTCTCGAATAAGACTGGGAAGAAGGTAGTCGGGGAAGGCTGCCTAAAAGCTCTATGAAACACCAACTCCGACGTGGTGGAATACGAAGGCCTAACAGAGCTGTCACCTCTGGGGCTACCACAACTAACCGTAAGAATTGGGCACAATCTCAGGTAACCTATAGCCTAGACTCTATGTCTACACTACCGATTAGTACTCTAGTCACGATCTATAACTAGAGCACCTAATGCAGGCGGAGATCCTATTGTAAAGTATAACAACTATTCTAACCAATCAAATATAATGCATAAAAGTAAATAGAGAAGATAGAATATATTAAAGCATGCTCTAATAATAGAGGTAACATCTTAAGGTAAGTGGTCATTAATTTCCCCGTGATCTTGGTATGCAATAAATAAAAAAATACAACCATGTTAGAGTTACAACTTAAATTGATCAACCTAATTAAACTCAATATGATTTGTTCTCTAAGTTTGTTCATAGCGCTATTCTTTTAATCTCAGTTTAAATTAAGTAAGCTAAAAATACTTCATCTATTATTCTTGATACATTATAAAGATGAACAGTCTTTCCAATGGTTAAGTAACTTCACTCTTTATCTCACAAGTTTAAATGTCATATTTATACTTCTGTATTCTCACCCATGCTATGAATGAACAATATGAATAATATCAATCTTATTATGTCCAAGGTTAGAGGATGAATAAATTTTTTGGTTATGTTGGTGTTTTTCCACCAGCAGAGCCTATGCACTTGATCTCTACCTTGTCTTTATGGGCAGAACACACTTCAATCAATGTGTGGGGAGACAATCCCTAAATTCTATAAGTGGAAGTTCTCAACTAGTAATAATGATACACATAAGATTGGCTTCGAGACGCCTATAAAAGAAAGAAAGAAGGTGGCACCGCCATTGGAAGCCACTAGTGGAGGCACCACCTCAAGAGCAAACCGAAGTACTTGATCAATAAACCACTGCAAGAAGTCTAGTTCAAAGGACTAAAAACATCGAACCCTCGCCGTGAGGTAACATCGGTAGTTATCTATATCTACTTTCTTACATTGCATGAATTAATTTCTCTTTAGTATGTTTACTTTTCTATATTAGCAATGCATAGAAAATAACAAAAATAAATAGTCTTGCATTAGGCTGCATTCATGCATCTTAAAAACTTTAAGCCCTATGTGAAACCCTTGTAGTGTAAAAGCTATAGGAGTTCTCACCGTGGTGGCCCTCACAGAATAAAAAAAATATATATATATATCATGCATTTGTACTTTCTATATATAAACCCTTAAAATCAAAAAAAATATTAAAAAATATAAAAATAAAAAAATATTAATTGAGCATCCTGCTACAATACTAATTTATAAAAATACTTTGAAACCACCACAACACCCAATCCTCTAAAAACGACTAATCATTAATGTTTTATCCTAATACCGTTCCACAAGTTTTGGTGTTTTGTGAGAGCTTCCTACAGGATGACTCCAAGTGCCAGCTTACCTAGAAATCTTCATCTTCATCACTTGAAGTACACCTTTCCGATATATAGCTGATCACTGTGTGAAGGAAGTAACTTTTTAGGTGATGAGATTGAAGTATTCCTGGCAACACTTGCTCTTATAAGCATGAGCTCCTCTGTGAGGACCACTCAGCTTCAACGATCAACCATAGCAAACATCTAGCTTGGGGGAGTGCATCCCCTAGTTATCAGGTAACTATACCTAGGCGATTATTGAGTCTATTTTATATAATCATAAAATACCAAAATATGTGAGCACATGAAGGTTCACCATAGTATCATAGGAAAAATCTAAAAATACTAAAAATATGTGGGCACATGAAGGTCCACAAATTATAGAGTCTTTTGTTAGTCCATTAAATCAAAAAGAATAAAAAGATGTATAACTATTTAAACTAAATAAATATTTAGCTATATATTAGAGTATGTTTAGAGATAGTCCAGACTAGAGCCAATTAAAAACTTGATGAACATGAAATTTTATCTTGGAGATGATGAATAGTTGCTCTATTGTTATTTTTTTTTCAAGTGCCTAGTTGTCAACCTTAGATTCTCCCGAGTTTTGGATATTGCTGTTTTAATTTAAGAATTTACTCTGAACCTGCAACTTGTGGAGGCATAAGCTTGTGCTAAGTCTAGGTAGTTGATGGATATGATATGAGAAAGTGTGAGCTGCTATTTATCTTATTCCTAGCGATACTAAGTTCTGGAGATTTATCTTTTGAAAATCCAAAATCTTACATGATGAGCTCTTGTATGACAAAGTTTGAATTCCTACAAAGCCACATATGATATACATTTAGATTAAGGAAATCTTGGCTCATTCGTGCTGCTTGCTTTGCATTGAGTTCAGTTAATCTTTGTTGTATACCTTATAGGAGTAAGCGCAACTATTTTTCACTTTTACCTAGGTCCACCTTAAAAATATTTTTCTCCTACAATGGGAGCAAAACACCTAAAAATAAACCCCATAGGAGAACCCCTACTTAATTGCTCTAAGTTCTTATCATTATCTCTTTAATTATTTATATATTCAAAGGATGCATGTGGTTATGCAAAAGTATTGAAAGAAAAAGAGAAAAGGGAGTAAAAGATGGACAAGTGTCCTAGCAATTAAAACAATGGGTACTTAAATGCCTACCTTCCTAAAAGAAAAAAAAGAAAGAGAGAAAAGAAAACAAATAAAGATAGCTCATGTTTTCCCGCAAAAAGTTCTAAGTTCAAAAGAGAGATTTATCCTCAAGGTGCAAAAGTAGAATTAGAATTAGCCACTAAATACCTTATATACACCTATTCACCATATTCCATACACATGCACATCTTGATTTGATTTTATGCCTTGACTCTCTTTGGATCCTTTGTTTGACTTTATAATATATGAACTGCGAGTATGCTCATCCTTGTTTAATGCCACTCCTATGAGCTCCACTATAATTATTAGTTGTAGGAGGGCATGACAACATGCTTCAGTGAGATCCATAAATATCACATATTAAAGAGACTTGAGGGTGTCATATAATTAAGCTCTGAGTTTTATTGCGAAAACTTATAAAACTCTAGAATATTAGTTGAGTAAAGAATTTGAGACATAGTGCTTGACTTGATTGTTCTATCTTCCAATTACTCAAGACCCACGTGAAGGCTAAAAGCGATATAGTTAAAGGTAATATGGGTAAGTTTGAAGGTTCGAGCAGTTACTGTCTAATCTGGAGGAGAATCTCTGTTTGTGTAGCACCCGGTTTTAAGAACAAAACTAGGTACACGCCATATGTGGGCCCAGGAAGTCAAATCCCACATATAGTTACAAATAAGGGGCAATATCAAAGGACAATGCATAATATATAATGTAATAAAACAAAGAAGATGACCTTAGAGAGCAGATAACAGAAGACACTCTGAGCTTCAGGTGAAGACTCCACACCACAGAGACAGCTGACTGGTTGATCACAAGCCTAGACTTCTCCAACTTGAGTAAACTGGTATCCATCCGGGATTTTCCAAAATTGAAAGTAAAGCAGGCGTGAGTACTTCTTATACTCAGTAAATATAACATGGGGGTTTATGAGGCTCAAAAAGCTGACGCTGGTTTAACTGCGGTAGCTTTTATGATTCACAGTCTTATGCATTTGAGTAGCATCAAGATTATCATTAGCCCGAGAATACCCATGATCAGGTAAACATGAATAATGATTAGCATAAACAATTAATTAACAGTGATCATCTATTCCATGAGGGTTCAAGGCCGCTCGTGACCGAGAGCACGGATGATATATCAGTTTTTAACACTCTACAAAGGTTGTACATATTTACCCGCAAGTCGTGATCCTCATATGCCTTCACCTCTACCGAGGAAGTGGGGTAGGGTACACTACGAGACCGTTCACAGTTTCCACTAATAGGTAGCAACCCGCTAAGGTTTCCCCATCAATATGCATGAGCTCCCCTCCAAGGGGTGACTATCAACAGACAAAGAACCCAAGTACACCCTCTTGGCAGGCCGAGATCATACATGTCGGAGCCTCTCTTGTGCCTTTCGGTAAGCTGCCACAAACTAGTAGAAATCTAATACTGAGTCAAGCCAGAGCCATATAGCTTGTGATTGTACTGTAAGTCCCGGATTGTCGCTCAAAGATAAGTCCTTATGGAGAGAAAGCTAGCACATCATCCACAGTGCACTAGTCCCTATCAGCATAATAATAAAAGCATCTTTTATGGTTTATCACATAATCCACCAGTCAAGTTACGAGATCATGGTAACAATTGAGCACTAGCATTTCTATTTAATGCATCACTTCCCATAGGTGTCAAGGAACAAGAATTCAAAGCTATGTTATGATCTCTACGGTTGCCAAGGTTGACACATGCATATGATTAAAGTGATTAAGGTGTATAGGAGTCAAGGATGATCCCATGATATACGTGCCTTAAATGTTGATCCTTCTTCTGACTCTTTTCTTCCAAGGACTGCTTCTAGACCACCACGTATAGCTCACCAACTTTATGTGATACACCGAAGAACAACATTCAATCACCGATGCATTCATACACGAGCAAACAAGTCTATCATTAGAACAGTACACCAGCAGTAATAAAACAAAGTAAAAAGTTTATAAAACAACTCTAGGCCTCGCTACGATCACGTCAACGCTAAAATCATGCAAATCCGAGCTAAAACGTGAAAGATACGATTTAAGCAAGGTTTCCTATTGCACTTTAGTTAATTATATTTAACCTCAAAATCTAAAAGTTGAAAACCTGACTAAAAGTATTTTTATCATGTAGAGAACCAAATTACGAACCTAACGCAACTTGAACGGATTGAATCGGAGCTAAAATGAAGATTTTATAAGCAAAAGATTCTAGTGGCAAACATGTAAATGGCTGCAACTTAATTTTGAAATAAATAAACAAAATTCAGAATTTTAAATTCCGACCAGGACTGCGGGTTCAAATAGATAAGAACCCAGGGGTTCTTAAGCAAAAATGCCGACGAAGGGGTATGGGTGAATGCTGGCCGTCCGATCTCAGATCGACGGTTGTGAATGGATCAAGGGAGAGAGAGGGAGTTGCCGGCCGGAACAGGACGCGGCGGCGGCCATTGATGGCGGCGAGGAGCTCACCGGGGAAGCGGCGTTCGGTGGTTCAAAGTGCTTGGTTCTACGAACCGAAGGCACCGGAAGAGAGAGGGGGCGATGGTGAGTCCATTTTCGGGCTCGGAACAGTCGGAGGAGGTCCATGGCGCCATGGCCGGGCGGGGGTGAAGCACATCAGCACGCGCGGCAACGGCCCTAGAGGCCACGAGCTTGAGCGGGAAAGCCACGGGGAGGAAGAGGAAGGAGAGGCGAACTCACCAGTGCGCTCGGCATGACCAGAAGCGGAGCGAAGCGAACTCGCCGGCATTAATGGCAGCGGCGGCGCTTCCTACTGCTCGAGCGAGCACAGAGGGGCACGGGGCGAGGAAGAAGAGGGGAAAAACGAGCGCGGAGTGGCGCTGCGGTTGGCTTTGTGAACCGCGGGGCAAGGAAAAGGAGGGGAGGCAGGGGAATGGGGAGCGTGCGGCAGCGGCAGTTGCCGAGGCGAGCACTTGCGCTCTCGGCCGGAACCGACGGGAGGAAGAGGAAGACGACGCTGACACGTGGGCCCGGTTCGTCAGTGGGAGAAAGGGGGAGAAAGGAGTGGGGGAACGGGCTGCGGCGCTGGTGGGCCGCCCCAAGAAGGAAGGGGCACGCGGGCCTGCGCGGAAAGAAGGGAAGGGGAGGGAGAGCAGGCCGGCGTGGGCCAACGGGCCAAAAAGAGAGGGAGGGTGAGAAAAAGAAAAAGGGTTTTCTTTTTATTTTCTAGACTTTTCAAATCCATTTCAAAACAAATTTGAATCCCTTTTGAATTTTTGATCAAACCACACATTACAAAAATACAATGCTGCAGCATGTATGCATCAAACATGTGCCTAAGCTTATATTTAATTTTACTTTTGAAAAAAAAAATATTTACTTATGGTTAAATGCACACATAAAAACATATTTAAATCATTTTAGTCTATTTTAAAAGCATGCAAATTTTAGGGTGTTACAATTCTACCCCCCTTAAGAGGAATCTCGTCCCGAGATTCACAGAGACTTGCAAGAAAGATAAGGATGTTCTTCAATAAACGATGGTCACAACTGTCTTGAAAACAAAAGCTTTGAGCATGCAAACGCAAATGAACTTCATACGACATCTTGAGTGTTTTGACCCTTCTTGGTTGAATGACCTGGATAAACATGATCATCTATCTTATTGATTTCCTCCAATGCATCGTTTCCTCTATATTGACATCTGAAATCTTAAGGTCCTCTTTTCCATCGTCTGTTCCTCTCTCTTCTGACAGATCAACCTCGTATTCCTCGGGTAGAGGTTGAACACCCTCATACTCGATTCTTTCTCCTAATGGTGTTGTTAGGATCAATGAACGTTGGGCATACTTAATCACTCCATTGCAAGCAGACAACCATCCCTTTCCAAGGATAACATCAACGTCCATTAATTCCAAGACAATAAGATTTGCCTCGAATTTTACTCCCTTTATGTCAAGTCTAACTTTTGGGCATATGCGGTTTGCCTTCACTTCACCTCCTGGAGAGTTAACTATCACAGCTTTCCGCATTGGAAGCATAGTTATATTATAATCTTTTACATACACACGAGAGATAAATGAATGTGAAGCACAGGGGTCAAACAAAACTAAAGCGGTGTCTGAGCTTACTCCAATCAAACCATATATGACCTCTCTAGCTCCATGTGTGGTACTCACATATACATTGTTCAACCTTCCTTGGGTATAGTTTCGCTTGACTTCATTTCCTTGCATCTGCTTCTTGTTGGCCTTTTCCATTTGTGGCAATTGCTAACCCTGACTCTGGATATTTTGAGCAAGCTCCTTATGGACTTTTTGTTCTTGCTCCTATTGTTGTTGAATCTGACTTTGATTATTTTCCACAAACTCCTCAAGACAGTCATTCTTATAATGTTCAACTCACCACAAGTGTAATGTCCCTCACTTGGAAGAGAGCTAATCTCCATTAGAGTGTTAGTAAGAGGTGACAAACTTGACTCTTGAGAGTTGGATTGTTGTACTTCATCAATAGGTTGCTGATACAGATGGAGTTCCTGAGAAGGATCAAGATTTTTCCACTAACTAGTCGATTCTTGGTATTGCTGTTGGAATTCTTGTGCGAGAGCATAACGGGGGCGTGTTTTGCTACCTGCAAATTGACTTTGCATTTTCCTTTTCCTCTCTTCCATCTCTTGATGCTTGTTCTCAATTACAATTGCCCTATTCACCAATGTTTGAAAGTTGGCATACGCAATAGTCATCAATTGTAGTTGAAGCCCATCATTCAATCCTTTCAGAAAGCATTTCTGTTTCTTTGCATCATTATCCACTTCTTCTGGAGCATAGCGTGACAATTGAGTAAATTGGTCACGATACTCATGCAATGACATAGACCCTTGCTTCAAGGCCCTGAACTCATCTTTCTTAAGTTCTACTTCACCTGCAGGAATGTGGTAAGATCTAAAGCTCATCTTTCTTAAGTTCTACTTCACCTTCGTTTGCCTCGTACCCAAAGGTTGAGGTGGTAAGTGGCAGGTGATGACATCCCTGTCCGTTCCTTGTAATCCCCACGTCCAGGGTATGGCATAGAGCTATAGGCTGGCAACGCTTAGAAGATGAAGCGTTCCGGTGCCCGAAGTAAGTCTATAGTGGCAAAGCTACCTTAGTGTAGAATCTCTATCCTTAGAAACCTTGCTACCCGAGCTATCTCTCCTTCTTGTTATATTGGGTGAACTAGTTAAAAGATATTTACACTACCGTTTCCTGTGGAAATACGATACCCTGAATACTTCCGGGTGAAATGCTGCAACGGTAATTCCGTTCGCTTGCGGATTATTTCTGTATGCATTAAGAAATACCAACAAGCATTTCTGGCGCCGTTGATGAGGAACGGTTGTCATAATTATCTCTGAACCTAGTTCACTCATGTATCCTTGTGTTTTATCTTAAAAAGAAAAAAATATTTCACTCCTCTTTGTTCCTTATCATCACTACCTTCCATTTTATAAAGAAATTAAATATATTTCAAAATTGCGTGTTCAAATTTTTGCACAAGCACCAAACTTTTAAATTCAATCTACTTTTCTAGCTATTAAATTTCTATAAAAAAATTAATAATAATTTTTCAAAATAAATTTATGCAATATATCTTAGAAAATTCCTAAAAACATATTTTCTAAATAATAAAACACTTTTTATCATCATCTCTTATTTTAGAAAATATTTATAAAAATCATGTTATTCCTTTTTACCATAAAGCTCTTCAAAATCCAAAATAAAAAATATTTCTCCTTATTAAGATGAGCTCTTATAGCCAACAGCTTTTGCCAGGTTCAATGCACCTACACGTTGGTTTAAAGGTTGGTTTAGGCCATTTAAGAGGGGGAAAGGAATTTTGCATGGAACCCCCTCCTCTCCACCTATAAAAGGAGGCCTTTGCTCTCCTTATTTCATCAATCCCATTCCACACAAGAATACACCATGTAGCAAGAAGAGAGAAGAGCTCCACGCATATCTTAGCTCTCTAGCTTAGTTCTAGTGTAGTGAGTGAGGAGAAGTGAGAAATGGAGAAGTAACGGAGTTGTCGGCTACCTCCATCAGTGTACTCGAGGCCACGTGTACACTTGGCGGAAGGAGTGCCGGCGATGTCGGCTCCCTCTTCGCTTGTATCTCGACGGATCTAGTACTACTTGGAGTACAAAGGTTTGTGTTCTTGTATGGTTGTGAGTTCTTACTTTAAGTTAGTTTTGTTTACTATTTACTTATGAGTTCGTCGCCCGTCCCCGTGGCAGATGCACTAGTAGAGGGTCCCTGATGAAGATGGATAGCCCTGTACAATGCTAGAGTAGTAGTCGATAGAGTAGACGCAGTGTCTAGGCTATAAGCTACCTTCGTTTGCCTCATACCTGACAGTTGAGGTGGTAGGCGGCAGGTGGTGACAGCCCTATCCGTTCCTTGTAATCCCCCACATCCAGGGTATGGCGTAGAGCTGTAGGTCGGCAATGCTTGGCAGACCAAGCGTTATTCGGTGCCTGAAGTAGGATCTCTATCCTTAGAAACCTTGCTACCCGAGCAATCTCTCCTTCTTGTTATATTGGGTGAACTAGTTAAGAGATGTTTACACTATTGTTCCCTGTGAAAATATGATACCTTGAATACTTCTGGGTGAAATGCTATGATGGTAATTCTGTCTGCTTGCTGATTATTTCTGTATGTGTTAAGAAATACCAACAGGTGGTAGATTGTAATTGCTATAGTTATTGTTACCTTGAAAGTTACCTTATCGTGGTTGCTGATTCTATCCTTGATTTGAATGGTTCCATTTTTAACCTTGTTGAGGACGATAGTTGGTGTTGTTTTGATGTAGTTCACATCCTCTTGGAGTTCAGGGAAGTTGATTGCTAAATGCCCTGTGTTTTCACATTCTACACAAGTCATGCAGGAATCGTTAATGTGCATGACTTCTCTCTTCTCAATATCTTTGCTCTCAAGTTTTTTCATGATCAGGTCTAGCTTAGCAGTGACTGTATCAACTTTCTTGAGATGATATATGCCTCCTCCTCTCTTGCGAGGTTGAATGCGTTCTTTATTCTAGCTCTGGTTTGAGGTCATCTTCTCAACAAGTGTTGTTGCATCGGTGAGCTTAAGTGACAAGAAAGCTTCTCCTGCTACAGTATCCATGGATTCACAGGTACTAGAGACTAGTCCATGATAGAAATTCTGCATAAGTAGTCAATCCTCCATGCCATGATGAGGATATTCTGCAATGTAATCTTAAAAACATTCCCATGCCTCAGTGAACGATTCATCATTTTGTTATTGAAAGCTTAAAATCTGCCCACATAGAGCATTGGTCTTGCTTGTAGAAAAGAACTTAGCTAGAAATACAGTAGAGCATCGGTCCCATGTCTCAAAAGCGAAAATGGAAAAAGACAAAGTAGGATAGCATCTCTTGGTACGTCTTTGATTGTGAAAGTGTTGTATATCTCTAGAAAGTGTTGTAAGTGTGCACTTGCATCTTCATTAGTCTTCCCATAAAACTGACTGGCTTGCACCATAGTGATAAGCTTAGGCTTATGCTCAAATCTATTTTCTCCAATGTTGACATTGGGTCCCGTACGGATGTTGGCAGTTGTTGGTGTAGAGAACTCGTGCAGCGTCTTCTCGACCATAGCTTCAAACATTGGTGTCAAATTAGCTTCTAATTCTTCTCCTTCGAATGATAGAGCTTGCTCTGTTAAAGACCGAGCTTCGGTGGAGGGTGTCCTTGTTAGTGATTTAAAAATATCCCTCATCCTTACAAACTTCCCTCATCTTAAGAGTTTCTACGGTTCTTTGGTGTAGTTATCGAGTGATCAAAACTGTTTTATTCATTACCCCAAAGATAAGATACACAAATAGATAGAAATAAGGGTAAGCTTTGTTTGAGTTAAAGGTCAATTGGGTGATTGATCTTATTCATGATGCATATGTGTTATCAATATTTTCTAAGTTTATTAACCTTTCTCAAAAGGCGCAAAAAAAATACTTGTTGGCATCTTCTAGCGTTATCACGGTAACAACGCTAGAAGATATATGGTACTTGATTAACTTGTCTTTAGTAACTAGCCACCTATCTCTTATCTTCATTCCCGAGCATGGAACTAGGTTGTCATCTCTAATTATATAGCTAGGAATAAATAATAGTACTAAATCTATTAATTTATGTGACTAAGTAGAAATAATAAAGATAAATATATACAGAAGAATGATTACGCAAGCGAGATAGATAATTATACTATTGTAGCATTTTACCTAGAATATTATCAGTGTCATTTATAATTCTACCACTGAGAAGGTATGGCTAAACTGATAATCTATAGTATTGATAACACTTATATGCGGTGAATAAGAGATGTAGCCAATATCAAACTCTCCTCATAACAGGAATATATCACAAGATAAAAGATATATATAAATGATAAATATGATTAGTCATAATAAAATACTACTAATTCACTCAGGAAGGTCTAGCATGTTAACGTCATCTAACCTAAATATAGAGAAATAAGTCAGAGCTACTTCATTTAGTGTAAGTATATCTAACAATCATTGTTAAGTAACACTACTATAATTCCCAAAGACAATGTAGCCATAAACAGGAAAAGATAAGTACAGGAATCTTATGTATACGAATATACTCTTAACCTGACAATCTCACTCTACCAACCAGCATGCGAGGGAAGGCCTACAAAGGACTCAATGGATCTGTCATATCCATGATCTACCTTACGACCCAACACAACCGGGGATATTCACAGATAAGTTATGCATCTAGGCACCATGCCTACATACAACCTACCACTCACCATACAATTGAATAGATGAGCGCTATATGAACATGTGCATAAATATAATAGCAAACTAACTATACTAGACATATTAAAGTAGATAATACACAATGTAATCAAGAACATAATTCTCTTTTTTGACAACTTTAAGAATCCAAGATCTATGAAGAACTTGACGTTCTCTAATCTAGATCTAACTAGACTAAACTATAAACTAGAAAGACTCTGGATGAAGTAGGACTTCTTGACAATGGATAACTTGATCATCAAATGACTTGAATGAGGTATTGAATGAATTAGGGTTTTTCTAGGGGTGCGGCCCCTGTATTTATAGCTTTGGTGGGATATGCGCCGTTCGTTGGATCAAACCGACCTTACGTAGGGCTAAGATTGATCCTCAAAGACGGTGGAAGTTGCTCGTGGAGGACGACAGGTGGGGCCCACAAGGGGGTGCCGGCCGGCTTGGCAAGTGGGGCTGGCCGGCCCCGCCTCCCGTTCACTCCGGTATCTTCTAGATGCTTCAGAGTTTGGTGGAATACTTTTCGGTCGCGGATAATTTCGAGATGTATTTTGATAATTAAGTCCTTTTCCACCGCTTTTCGGAATAATCTCTAGAAATTGATAAATCTCCAAAACTCATGGAAATTGTCGATAAAACCCTAGCCTTCTAGATATTCATGTGTTTCTCATGCCTATTTATCTATTAAATGTTGACGCTTATCCACCGTCAACACCGGCCCTAGATGAGCCATCGGCTTCCCCAACTTGATTCGAAGCTACCGTCTCCGATATATCCAAGTGTTTCCTACCGGCTGTACCCATTTTTCTTTAGACATCTTTACAGTGTTTCATCAATTCACAAAGTATTCATTGCACTTTCTAAATGAGTACTCCACAATGCTAGAGACAGGGACAGCACGTATACCCTTGAACACTTGTTGAACAACTCGAAGAATTGGTAGTCATGATGCCATACCTCATACCACCGGCATCGAATGTAAGCACCCACTTCTCCCCTCGAGGCATACGCTCCTCTAACCACCTCTTGGCCCTAGTATTTAGTACCTTTTGTAACTCTGCAAGATCTCCTCGAACTTCTCCTTCGTTCGACACCCACATAGTGACTTCAACTTCTTCCTAACCTCCTTTTTCTTGTTCCATCTCCATATGTTGGCGACAAAGTGCCTCATGCACCACCGACAGCTCAAGAGAAGGGGCGTCCATCTACATGCTCTTTTCGTAGCTATCAAAAGACCATGATGTGGATGCGAGATTATGCATATCTTCCTAGAAGTATATAGTTCATTCGTCTTACAAGCTTCATGAACCAACACCAACAGTCGTCGTTCTCACCCTCGGCTAAAGCAAATGCTAAAGGGACGAGTTAATTATTCAGTTCCACTCCAACAGCAATCATCAAAACACCCCTGTACTTGCCTGTCAAGAACGTACCATCAACAATAACTAAGGGGACGACAATGCTCACACCGAGCAAAACACCAATAAAATCTATGCAAAACATGCTTTGGAATGCCGTCCATGTGCGTGACAATGGGACCTGCACAAGGATCCCACCTAAGGCTTGGATTATAGTGTTTCATGGCACTTAGAATCCGTGGAACTTGATTGTATGTCTCTTTCCAATTTCCCCACAACAGCTCTATAGCATGCTGCTTAGTCCGCCACACCTTTGAGTACTTGACTCTATAAAAGTGAAGCCAAATATGCTCTCAACATTGCTAGATACAGATGTGTCGCTATCAACCCTAACATACTAACAACAATGATGACCATGGTAACGGGCTGAGTTTTGGGGGTGCACACCCTTCGGCTTTGAAAATCGACAGGTGTGAGGTTGCCTCACATTGTGAACCATCCACTTATCGTTTGTCTGCCTCCTTGCCCATAGCCCTGTTGACATCTATTCTTGCAAAGCACCGTGTACCTCTTCTTCTTGTCGAAGTGGATAACATAATAAGGTCTGTGAAACCTAATGGCATAATCCATCAAGAAATACTTCAGATGCTCCAATGTATCAAACACCATACCCTTCTTAATCTCCAAATCCTCTGACTCTGCTATAGCATCGGTCAACAACGTCAAACCGGTGTCACAAACTGCCTAGTCAGCCATACTAATGTCCAAAAAATTAGGTACCGAGGGAACCCCCACATGGACAGCCTTGAGTTACCTAAAGTTCCACGTCATTGTACTCCATTCTCAATGACCTGTCACATGGGAGTGCTAACGATCCTATAACCCAGCTTCAAAACAATCACTTTTGTCCTCGCTGCTAGGGTGAGACCTATACTCGTCCCCCAACACATCATCCGAACTATTTGTCCCTGAAGTGAAATTTGTCATTGTCCCCGAGGCAACACCAAGTTTCTCATCCTTCGAACCATCGGATATGTCATCCATATCGTGTCTTCCATCTCGCGGCCATCGTTGTCTCGAAACACTTGTTCACCAAAGTCATCGTTCAATGCACCTACCGCAAATGACCTTTCAACATCTCCACCGACAACCGCCTCCAATGGTTCGTCTTGGGTCAAATTCTCTATGGGCTCCACATCCCCATTATCAACCGCGGAACCCTAGAAGGACTACCACGCCTTATCCACAACTACTTCCAAGCACCTAACACTACTACTCATCACAACTTCTATGTAGTTCTTCCAGTCATTCTCACATGATAAACCGATCAACACATAGTGTGCTCGTTCTTTCCCGCAGTCAAATCTACCTGTCAACCTTAGTGGCAAACCAAATTTATGCCAACAGTGCCCAACCACAGCATCAAAGCTAGGAGTTGAACTAAAGAACTGAACTTGTTCATGCATGCTTTCAAACTCCCCATTTCCTTTCACTTTGCCACCATAAAAGAATCAAACTAAACAATCCATGCACAAAATATTAAGCAACACATCAATCCGCATAATGAAACTACAAATTTCCTAACTAGAGCTACTTCAATCACCACTACATCACCATAACACATAAACACTAGGCAACAAACCAACCTATACAAATCATCGATGCATCACCTACCAATGTCCATGCAACACATAATTTAGGCTGAATCCACAGCCACACTCTATCATAAATCTATTGCATGCATGACATTGTATCAACGAACGCTCAAAATACCAACAAAATAGGTCCAATATTTGCAACCCTAATCGTGGCCAAGCAAGAGTGCCCTCACATTATATACAACATTCAGGGGGGGAGTAGTTATACCTTCATAGAGCAGGCATGTGGCGGCCGGAGTTGGGGGAAGGCAGGGGGCGCCGCCGCCGCCGCCAAGCCACGGCACCGATGGTGGCACGGCAAGGCCGCCCCCAACCCTCGCCGGCTCAAGGAAGGGGAGAGGTGGTCACCCGGCCGTAAGCACCCGCCAGCGACCCAAGACGGCGTGGCGTTGCAGCGCGCGGCGGCGGTAGGGCGGGTAAGGCCTGGGAAGGGAGCGAACTAGAGAGAGAGATGATGAGCCGTAGCCCTAAACTGGCCTATCACATGAGCCCACCTGGCGTGACAAACGGTCTGTGGTCACGCCACCAAAGCCGGCGTGACTAGGCGGGCCCCACTTCAGGCCACGCCAGCCCTGGACAATCCCTCGTGCCATGGCGGAAGTGTGTCGCACCTGTGCACGTGGCACGACACAGTGCTTTGATCGCGCCAAGCGGCCAAAGCGACCAGAGGGGCTATTTAGTGTAAATACTTTTTAGGTGCGGATAATATTAAAATATTAATTAAAAAGATTAAAATAAAAAAATCCACTCCAAGCTAGCCTTGGCCTTTCGTACGTACGTGTTGGCCCTGGCACGAGCCTGCACTCATAGTACGTTCGTTTGCGTCGTCCATCTCTCTGTCTCCGTGCGTCACTGCCCGACAGCGCAAGGTCGTCGTGGCATACTACACACAGGCACGTACGCCTCCGCGTTCCGTTTGGACGCGCGTGCGCTGGACGCCGGCCGGTGCATCGACACGACACGCACTGTGTGCGAATGGACAGGCAATAGTGGGTCGCAGGCTACTACTCTGCTACACGAACAGAAGAGCATGCAGCAGGGCAGATCCGACGATCAGCAGTGTCGGCACCCTCGGTTCGGTGTGGATACAGTGCGTGCCGTCGCTGTCGCAAGTGTCACCAAACAGACATGCTGGTGCCACCCTAGTTGGAATAGTGTCGCACTAGCAGGCAGCAGGGGACCAGCCGGCCGGCGGTGGTGGTATACGTGGAGGCAATGCAATGCATGGCAGCGTGCCACCATCGCGGGCTGCTGTGCGCTGCAATCCTGCCTGCATGGGCGACCAGACGGACAGGGCACATATGCCGCATCTACCAACACAGCAGCTCAATGAGGACGGCCGGTCGGCCGTCGTCGGCGCAGCTCGCCCCGGTCGGTCCCCGCTCGCGGAGAGGACAGACATGCTAGGAGACAAGCGGCACGCAGCAGAGATCTGCATCGCATCGCGCAGGGAGACAGGGACACGCGAAGAAGGGGTGGTGGTGGCAGTGGCGGAGCCAGGAATCTGCGGCTGGGTATGCCAAATGTACAAAATTTCGAAGCAAAGAGGGGAGCTTTACCTTCACCATTTGCTTCACCATCATTCTGTGTTGGCACAAGTTTGGGAGCTTCACCATCATTCTATGCTGGCACACTCTCAATCTCAACAGAATGAACATTTGGTGTGGATGTGGAGGCCTTTTTTTTTTTTGCCTTCGCAGCTTTCTCCCACAATGCAAATATGCTAACACCCTTCTTCTTCATCTACATCACAAGGATGAAGTATATAATCAAAAGAACTAGAAAAACAAATAACAAATTTTCAATAGTCCACTGAGGAGTGAATCTGGGGTGTTCTGCATCTGCTATGCTCACCTTGCTTGAAGCTGCCGAGCCGAGAGGGAGGGACGGTCGCCGGAGGGTGCTGCAGAAGAGGCTAGGGGCGCTGCCGCAACCGTCGTCCGGCCGCCACCGGTGGCCGGCTCCTTCACGCTAGGACTCTGGAGGAGGCAGCCGCAGGCCCGCAGCAGGAAAAAGGGGCACCCCTGGATGCTGCTCGCCCGGCGACCGGTCAGTGGCCGAGTGGGCGAGGTGGCGGCGTCGTGCTGCGGCTGCGGCGCTGAGGAGCAGCAGCGAGGCCGCGAGCAGGGAAGGGCTGAGCGCGAGGCCGTGAGGACGCGAGCGACGAGTGTATTCTCGGCTTCTTTCCTTCTGAGTTCGTGGGCTGGCCCAGAAAGGCAGAAACGGATGTTGTATTGGCCCAGAAACGAAGCTACAAACGTGAATGTATAAAGATATGTATAAACTCTGTATACTTATTAATTTTTTTCTTCAAATCTTGGGTATGCCAAGGCATACAGGGGCATACCCCTGCCTCCGCCCCTGGGTGGTGGCCGCTTGCGATGCGGAAGCGGCCACGAGGTGTGGTGTCCGCGCGCCCACAGGAGTGCCGCCACGACGACGAAAAGTCGAGAGGGGTAGCGGTGACGGGGCCTGCATGCCCCGTGGGGGGCGGGTGGCACGGCGCACACGCTGCGTCTGCGCCCCGGCCGCCAGGGCGCGGTGTCGCCCGCCCGGATGGGCCCGCGCGGCCGCAAGTAGTAGCTACGGAACGCCCGGCCCGGTCGCCGTCCTGGTTCGCTGTACCAGCGTGGCCCATGTCCTCCTCGGCCTCCGGTGCCCCGGCCAAAAAGCGCGCGCTGGCCAAGGCCAACCGTTTCGATAGCCTGGACCTGGAGCTGGGGCGGCGCCAGTACAAAGCTACTGCCGGGGTGGCGGTCGTTGCAGCGATGGACCTGAAGGCGTAGGCAGCCCGGGGCCTCTCGGCGACCCAGACACAGGCGGGATGGACGGCGGGTCCGTACCGTGGCGTGGCGGGTCCCATCCCGTGGACACCATCAGGGCCCCAGCACGGGACACCTCCGCGGGCCCCACGGCCACAGATTCGCGTCGCTCTAGGGAGGCTTGGCGCCCCCAACTATAAATAGCGGCCGCCCTCCCCGCGACCTCTACACAAACCACTCTCCTGCTCTCCTCTCCTCGCGCCTTCTTCACCCTTTGCTGTGCTCGGCTCTCCCAACCAAGGACCTGCAGCTGCAGGCACCGAGAGAGAAAGAGAACAGAGCCGCTCGCTTGGCTCCCACTCCCACCCCAGGGCTTTCCTGTCCTTCGATACCATCGGATTGCTTGATCAGTAGGGAGAGAGAGCGAGCTCTCCAAGTCTCGATGACGAAGCAGGGCGTGGTGGCGCCGGTGCCGGAGGCGGCCGTGGCCGTGCCGCCCAACTCGTTCCAGTACCCGCCGCCTCGGGCCGCGCCGGGCGTCGCCGCCGTGCGCAAGAAGTACCTGCAGATGGGCGGTGGCGCTGGTGCCGGCGCCGCCGGGAACATCGGCGGCTGGGTGGAGTCCATGCGCGCGTCCTCGCCCACGCACGCCAACGCGGCCACCGCGCTCGCCGACGAGGAGCGGTACGCCGCGTGGATGGTGCGTGCGCGTCCCGCCCCCGGCATTATTTATTCTTCTTCATTCACGGGGGCGTACTGAAATGCACTCCTCGTCTCCTCTGTTTCGTGCAGGTGAAGCGCCCGTCGGCGCTGGCCATGTTCGACCAGGTTGTGGCTTCGTCCAAGGGGAAGCAGATCGTCGTCTTCCTCGACTACGATGGCACGCTGTCCCCCATCGTCGACGACCCCGACGCAGCCTACATGTCCGACACGGTATGTCGATACTGGACTAGACGTCAGACTGACCAAACTCCCCTGCTTCATTCACCTGATCACCTCTTTCTTTCTCCGGCCAGATGCGGCGGGCGGTGCGGAGCGTCGCCAAGCACTTCCCGACGGCGATCGTGAGCGGGCGGTGCCGCGACAAGGTGTGCACGCGCATTAGCTAGCGACAAATGCATGCATGCCTGCCTGCCATGGATCGATCGATCATCGATGTCGATCACAGTCCGAGCACGCATGCACAGCAGTCAGCTAGTCACTGAACGAAATGAAACTCACCACTGAGGTGATGCCCGTGCAGGTGTTCGAGTTCGTGAAGCTGGCGGAGCTGTACTACGCCGGCAGCCATGGCATGGACATCAAGGGCCCCGCGAAAGGGTCTCGGCACACCAAGGCCGCCAAGGTATCCATCCATCAACCTTTGTTCTTGCCACTTCCGCATCGCCCACCCAAAAGGGGGAAGATACTTATCTTGCTCTGCTGCCCTCTGTGTGGTTCACAGGCCAAAGGCGTTCTCTTTCAGCCGGCCAGCCAGTTCCTGCCCATGATAGAGCAGGTAATCACTCTAATGCATGCATAGTGCTCATCGTTCGTGCCCATGGCGACCTGCTTTTCGATCTTTCTTTCTCTGCAACTGAACTGCACCTGCAATGCTCAATTTCGCTTCTGCTTTTGGATCAGGTGCACGATTCTCTGGTGGAAAGGACCAAATGCATACCTGGAGCCAAGGTGGAGAACAACAAGTTCTGTGTGTCTGTCCACTTCAGATGCGTCGATGAGAAGGTATGTCGTGGGCCAGACTCTCCTTTTCTTTTCATTCACACATTTATATATTTTTTTTTTGGGTGTGTGTGTGCTGTCTTGAGATTGACAAAGTTTGTCTATTTTTTCATGTTTTACCATCAATCATCCGATCATGGATCGATCAGAGCTGGAGCACATTGGCTGACATAGTGAAGTCGGTGCTCAAGGACTACCCGAAGCTGAAGCTGACGCAGGGGCGGATGGTGTTCGAGGTCCGCCCCACCATCAAGTGGGACAAGGGCAAGGCCCTGGAGTTCCTCCTCGAGTCCCTGGGCTTCGCCGACTGCACCGACGACGTGCTGCCCGTGTACATCGGCGACGACCGCACCGACGAGGACGCCTTCAAGGTGCTCCGCAAACGCGGCCAGGGCGTGGGCATACTCGTGTCCAAGCACCCCAAGGACACCTCCGCCTCCTACTCGCTGCAGGAGCCCGCAGAGGCAAGTGCATGCCGTCCCCATCTCCCATAGTCCCATCTCATTCCCGGCGCCGCCGGGCCCGGCGGGTCGGTGTCCGCCGCAGTCCGCTTTTGCCGCCACCCACTTATTCCCCGCCGCGACACTGACATGTCTATATATATTCTTCTTGGTGACGTGCAGGTGATGGAGTTCCTGCTGCGGCTTGTCGAGTGGGAGCGCCTCTCCAAGGCCCGCCACAAGTGGTGATGATCCACCAAGATGACAGACCGACGCGACGGCCAGCCGGTGCCGGCGGCGGCGAAAGTACTGGCGGAGGGATTAATTACTTAATTAGTATATATACATGCTCATATATACGGGTGATCGATTAATTAGATAAGAGGGATCGGAGGGAGTAATTAAGATCCTGCGTCCGTCAGGTCCGTTAACCCACTCCTACTTGTACTCAGCTGATGAGACGAGATGAGAGTTCACTCTTCAGTCTTCACTGTGCACGGCACACAGTCATGTGCGTCCATGGCGCCTCCCTTGTTTTAACGGGAGCCACCCTGTGCTGTGCTTGCCAGGGACGAAGAGGGCTCTGAAAAGGCCTGTCCATTCCATTCATATAAATATATTGGATTTAGCTCAGTTCATATGGGGACAGCGGTAGATGTTTTTGTGTTAACAACTTGTGTGTCAAATGTTCATTCAAGTGCTTAACTGAATTTATGCTACCTTTTATATCAGGAATTACACTGGCTTTAGTGGAAATCAACACAACTTGCATGTCAGAACCATCCTTGGCGGCCAGCCTTTAAGAAAAATCATCCTTGAGTGCTAACACTATCAAAAAAAATAATTTTCCTTATCTCCTATCCTTGAGTGAATTTACTTTACGGTTTGTGGTCAAGGATCATTTCCTTGGCGGTTTAAGCCCTTTCCTTGACGGTTTTTGGCACTTAGGGCAATTTAGGATTGTAGTAGTGATGCTGCAAAAAGCATTGCACATATACACCGCAAATATCAAAGAATATTTCGTTTCTTTTTTAGAACCTAGGAACCAAGCTAGTTTGCTTTAATCTTTGGCCTTGGCATCATGTATGAGTGTATAGTTAGACTGATGATTCCTGAATAGTTTAACTGCCGGAGAAACACTGAAATTTGTTTCCTATGCACCCACCCCATTAGGATGTTCACTGCAGGCATGGTGTTTCTAAGACCAGCAGGATCTGATCTTGTCCTGCCCACCTATGCTGAAATTTATTTGTCTGACTGAAAAATGTAGTCTGAGAATTTTCAGATGAGATGTTGCTCTCATCCTTGTTCTGTTTATGCAGCCAGGAACGAGTAGAGAGTAGTACCAGAGTGTTGAACTGTTGTCCCTTGATCCCTTCATGGGTCTAAAGTTGAGTATTTTGTGGTTTCTCTGGGAAGCGTGTCCAAGTGTCACCAACTAGATATGTTAGGTAAAACATATTAGCTGCAGACGGTACGATAAACAATTGATGGTTAACCAATTAGCTATCTCACATCTCTTCTCTCACTCTCATCACAATTCACAACTAAAAAGATCAAAAAGCTTAGAGCGTTTTGGTGCGATTTTATTTAGGCTCGCCTGCAGCCCCGTCCGTGTGATCCCGCGAGCCTTCTTCCCGACAAGTGGGACCTCCTACCCGCGAAACCTGAGATCCGGCTTTGCTCAGCTCCCCGCTCGCGCACTCCGCCCGGCTGCTTCCACGCCGTAAAAAAAGGAAGGCGATCCCAACCCATGCACACGGCCCCTGGCCCTCCCTCCTCGCCATCACCGTCGCTCCAGCGCTGCTGTTGGCCGTTCTCTGCCATCGCTCTCGCCGTCACGCCCCGCGGCTGCCCTCACTCGTCGCCACCGAGGAGGATGAATCTAGGCTGCACCAGGCTAGGGCAACGCCTGGGGTGTCATGCGCTGCGGACTCCTGTCGAGCAAGCCGAACCGGCCATACCTTTTGTTGGGGGAGGAGTGCACGGTTTGGCGCCCCATCACCACCGAGGGTCCTTTCGGCGACGCAAAAGGGCCTTCGCTCAACGGAAACACCGTCAAAACCGTTGGGAGGATCGCGCGGGCCGACACCTTTTCGCCTGCGAGGATCCTCTTGGGAGCACGAAAGGATCCTCGCCAATCGGGAACGCCATAGAAACCGGCCTTATGACCCGGGCCGTGCGTAGATTGCGAGGGTATGTTCGATGACGCGAAACCACGTTCGCCTAATCGAGATGATGTTCGAACGGCGTCGCCCGCCCAAAGCGCGGCTTGGTGGGGCGGGGGCCCACCATGCCGCCAGGATGGGCGGGTGACCGAGAGATAAAATGACCTCGTGTGCCCTCTAGGTATGGTAGGGCCGAGAGGAGTGGTTGGGCGCATGCAGTCGAGAAGGGCAAGTACGGAATTTCCCCGGGGAGGGAGCTCCCGTACCTATAAATACGGCCCTTGGGGTCAATGGAAAGAGGGAGAGAGGAACAGCAGGACATCCGTCCTGTCCTCGGTTTATGCTATAAACCAACAGTGGCGCCCACCGTGGTTGGCCCATTCCGACCATGGCTCTGAGGAAAACACAAGAAAAAAGCCCACCGGCGATACTACATCAAAACATCGAAGGCACAGTCGGTGTTGGCGAAGCCCATCGGGCGAAACCATACCGGACGGTGGCGGCGATGAAGCGACCGAGCAGCCGGGCGGCGCCGTGGCACTTGCAATGATGAACGAGGAAGAGCAAACCCCGAGGGACACGCCGGCAAAACCCGCGATGACAGCGGCCCCGGACGAGGATGTCGTCGACCAGGCCAGGAAACCCAGGAGACTAGACAGGTATGTCAGCGAGATTGAAGCACTGGAGTACCAGCGGGACCAGCTCATCCAGCAGGCCGCGGCACAAGCTAGAGCAGACGAAGCTGATCTCGCCATATCCAGAGCGAAAGCACACAAGCAGAAATTACTCAAGGAGATCCAGCAGCTGCAAACGTTTCGAACCGTTCGCAATAAGGACAAAGAAACTATCGTCATTGGCGACGATCCGGATCCGTTCGAAGCCTTTGATCCAACGTCACCATTATCGAAAGAACTGCAGATGCATCCCTGGCCACCCAATTACAAGCCTTGGATCCTGACTTTCGACGGCAAAATAGACCCAAAGAAATTCATCGCCAATTATGAGACAGCCATATATTCCGCTGGAGGAGACGCCCGAACCCTGGCAAAGTCAATGATCCTATCGGTTCAGGACATCGCAAGCGGATGGTTCAATTCGCTAAAGCCGCTCTCCATCAAATCTTGGCCCCAGTTAAGGTCCGATATGATAGCAAATTTCGAGGGCCTCCACCTAAAGACCAAGACAACAAGGGATGTTCTAAACTGTGTATAGAGAGAAGGGGAGTCTCTCGCCGATTACCTCGAAAGATTTATTCAAACCAAGGCGCAAGTGCCCAACATACGGGACGAGACTGTCATCGCCGCCGCAACAGAAGGCCTCGCTATAGGACAATGCACCACACATCTAGCCAGAGACCCACCGGAATCAGTTCATGACCTATTCGACATCATGCGTCGCTTCGCAAGAGCGGAGGAAGATTTCAGGAGGAGGAAGGAACAACTGCGATCCCTGAAACCGCCACGTAAAAACCCCAGGCAGGGCAACATGGATCAGAGAAACATCAGACCATTTCGCCCAGTCCACAACATGCAGGAAGGGTCCGAATACAATGCAGCGGACAGCGGTCGGCAAGGCCGAGGCCTCGCGGGGGCAACCGGTAGCCGCCAGCCGAGGCGGAAGGGGCGAGAGAGGCGGCCGGGGCGGGCGTACAACTCCTAGGAAGAACAGAGCCCCACGACCCCCGTTTTGCCTGTTTTGTGGCGAAAACATGGGGCACACGACAAAAGAGTGCAAGTATGGAAAGATGCAAAAGAGCAGAAAGAGCGCGACGACGCAGCTAGTCGCGAATCGCAAGCCAAACATGTTTTCCACAATGCAAACTCCGGCTATTATCACCAGGTACACCAACCAACTGCACACCAGATGGGGTTCGCACATCAGAATCCTTTCACTTGGCAATTCGCATATCCTCATAATCAGATCGTCGCCGGCAGCCCTAGCTCCTCGATAGCAGCCCCATCCGCAGTGCAAAGCAGAACATCAAAATCCAGTAGCGCGCAGGCAAGCAGCGCACAAGAAGGATCAAGAGAGCTACAGATCGTGAACACCGTTCTACCAACAAAGGGGCACATCTTCGCTATCACCGGAGGGTCGAACCAGGAACACGCAAGCAAAAGAGCAAAGAAAGAGTACGAGCGAAGGGTCCTCACAGTCACCCCGAGACCACCACTCAACAGGCCAGCTTGGGCAACGATGGCAATCACGTTCGACGAACAAGATTTTCAAGTCAGAGACTTCCCACACACCGATGCTTTTGTCATAACAGAAACGTCACGGGCTTCACGCTACATAACATATTGGTGGATAACGGCAGTTTCGCCGACATTCTCTTCGCAAAAGCATTTGAAGCCATGGGTTTCGACAGAAGGACTGTCGAACCGGCAAGAAACCACTTGTATGGCTTTGGGGGTAAGAAAGTCGACGCCGTGGGAAAGAAGCAGATTCCGGTATCCTTCGAAGAAGGTTGTCGCGTTCGCACAAAGGATATCACGTTCGACGTCGTCAACATCGAATACCCCTACACAGCCATATTCGGCAGAGGCATCATCAACAAATTTGACATCCTCATAAGACAAAACTACCTTTGCATGAAAATGCCTTCACCGTTCGGGGTCATCACGATTCACGGTGACCATATAGCAGCAAGACGAATAGAAGGAAAGCCAACACCAGGGTACAGCATAGTCAACGAAGTCACGAAGCCCAAGGAATCTTCTGAACCTCCAGAAAAGGAAACAAAGCGTGCAAGGCCAGCAGACAAGCACGGCAGAGTAAAAATAACACTTTCGCCCCGAGGATCCTTCGAAAATAGCCTACATCGGTTCCGACCTTGAGGAAGCCGAAGCAAACAAGCTGACAGATTCCTCACCAACAACAGCGAAGTGTTCGCCTGGTCGGCCACAGACCTCAAGGGCGTAAATCGCGATCTCGCCCAGCATAACTTAAATGTAAACCCAGAAGTCAGACCCAGGAAACAGAGATTAAGGAAAATGTCCGACGAAAGAGCAGAGGGTGCGAAGCAAGAGGTTCAAAGGCTGTTAGACGCATGGGTCATAAGGCAGGTTCAATATCCAGAGTGGCTGGCAAACATCGTCATGGTGAAGAAAAGCAACGGCAAATGGCGAATGTGTGTCGATTTCACAGATCTGAACAAGGCGTGCCCTAAGGACCCGTTCCCATTACCGCGGATAGACACACTGGTGGATATCGCAGCAGGGTCGGAGATGCTCAGCCTGCTTGACTGCTTCTTGGGATATCACCAGATATGGTTAAACCCAGATGACGAAGAAAAGACAAGTTTCATAACACCCGGGGGCACTTACTATTTTTGCAAAATGCCTGAAGGGTCAAGAAATTCTGGAGCCACATTCTCAAGAATGACAGCCCAAGTCTTCAAGAATCAGAGAGGAAGGAACCTAGTCGCTTATGTCGACGACATCATCAAAGAAGAGAAAGGGCAACCATATCTTCGACCTAAAGGAGATATTCGCCAATATCAAATCGAGTGGCTTGAGACTCAATCCAGAAAAGTGCATCTTCGGAATCAAGAGCGGAAAAATGCTCGGATGTTTGGTGTCCGTAAAAGGAATCGAGGCGAATCCCAAAAAAGATTGCCGCTATCGTTAATATGCAACACCAAAAAACAGGAAACAAATACAACAGCTGACCGGTAGGCTCACCGCGCTAAACAGGTTCATATCTCGCTCGGCCGAAAAAGGACTCCCATTCTTTAGGACCCTGAGAAATTCAGACCTCTTCGAGTGGGGCACCGAATAGCAGCAGGCGTTCGAAGATCTAAAGAAGTACCTTACCAGGATGACAATGTTATCATCGCCGTCTCCAAAAGCGACATTGCTCTTATACCTCGCAAAGATCCCCACGGCGGTCAATACTGTACTAGTCGAGGAAAAGGAGCATGAAGGTAGGCTCCGACAGTTCCCGGTGTACTTCGTCTCAGAAGCCCTAGCGGGAGTGAAGCTAAATTACTCTGAACTCGAAAAGATCACGTACACAGTTGTCATGGCTTCGCAAAAATTGAAGCCTTACTTCCGGTCGCACAACATCAAAGTCCTATCCTCGCAACCGCTAGAGGCAATGTTCAAAAACCAAGAAGGGGCCGGCAGAATAGCAAAATGGGCCGCAGAGATAAATGAATTCATCATCGAGTTTGAACATCGTTTAGCAATCAAATCCCAAGCTCTCGCTGACTTTATAGCAGACTGGACCCCTTCGGCGGACGACACCACCTTACAGTTCGAAGAACCAACATGGACGGTCTTCTGCGACGGCGCATGGGGCGCAACCGAAGCAGGCGTCTCCACAATCCTACAACCCCCTTTAGGACCGAAACTAAGATACGCAGCCAGGTTGAAGTTCCTGTCAACAAACAACACCGCAGAGTACGAGGCAGTCTTGTTAGGCCTTCGCAAGCTGAGGGCCCTAGGAGTTCAGAGATGTACCATCAAAACAGACTCTATGGTCGTCGCCGGTCAGATCGAAAAAACCTTCACAGCAAGGGAACCTGAGTTAACAAAATACCTAGCAGCGGTCAGATCGATGGAGAAGCATTTCGCAGGATTCTCAGTTAAGCATATTCCACGGAGCGAAAACTCGAGGAAGCGATTTAACGAACTAAAGCGAAAAGCCAAGGCTCAAGGAGCAGAGTTGCCCCGGATGTGTTCTTCCAAATTTGCTCACCATTCAGTCCGTCAAAGAAGAGGAAGATACTCCAAAGATTGTGCATACAATCGCAAGCGAAGACTGGAGAGCACCCATCTTCGCCTTTATCAATGGATCATTCGAGCTAGAAACCAAACAGGAAGCCGAAAGATGGGTCACCAAGACCAAGCTCTATTCTATCATCGCAGGTGATTTATACAAATCAGGAATATTAGCACCTATGCTAAAATGCATAAGTCAAGAAGAAGGGGTAAAATTGCTTCAAGAAATACACTCCGGTGCATGTGGAGCACATAGGGGCCCTCATGAGATAGCGCACAGAGCGATGAGGCAAGGGTTCTATTGGCCAACAGCATCAGTGGATGCGAAAGAGCTGGTTCGGAAGTGCGAAGGTTGCCAAATATTCGCCAAGAAACAAAATAGGCCAGCAAACATGACACGGTCTATCGTATCAACCTGGCCCCTACAGAGGTGGGGAGTCAATATCGTGGGACCTCTCCCCGTTGCCCCAGGAAATGTACGTTTCGCAGCAGTAGCTCTAGAATACTTCACAAAGTGGGTCGAGGCCAAGCCACTGGCCAGAATCACTTCGGGCACATTGATTACTTTCGTATGGCAGCGAATAGTATGTCGCTTTGGAGTACCATCCAAGATAACAGTGGACAATGGCAAGCAATTCGACTTGGCAAAATTCAAAAGCTTTTGCAAAGAATTGGCTATACAAATCAACTTTGCGTCAGTATACCACCCAGCATCAAATGGAGCAGTTGAAAGAGTGAATGGCCTTATTTTTGAATCAGTCGCCAAGGCACTGTTCGACGCCAAGAAAGGGAAGTGGCCTCAAGAGCTCACTACTATGCAGGGTCACAACATTTCGTGATCCAAGAGCTACTGTGCTTCACCCCGTTCAGACTGCTATTCGGGGACGAGGCAGTGACCCCGGAGGAGTTGAAACTAGGATCCTTCCGCACTTTGGTGGCAGCCAACACACCGATGAGCAGATACGTAAGCTTGGAAACCATCGAAGCTGACAGACTCAGGGCAGCGAATAACCTAGACAAATACCACATTGAAACAAGGAGCTGGAGAATCAAGAAGGTCCTTCGAAAAAACATTAGCACGGGAGACCTGGTCCTCGTCAGGCACAACAACAAGCAAGGAAAGCTCCAACCACAGTGGCATGGACCCTTCATTGTTGCAAGCAGCTCAAGCGAAGGCGTTTTCTGGCTTTGCACAGAGGACAGGTCGGAAACTTCGCACACATACAACGCCGACAATCTTCGCCGATTTTATCCTTGAGCATCAGCTCTGTAATTTTCACTTTTCCGCAATTTGATGATTGTAATATTTCGCAAACACTACCATCAACAAAAGCAAACGAGAACGATACCGTTCAAAGAAAGTAAACGAATTGTTTCCGGGAGAATGATTATTCGCCGAAAAGGGATCAAAGATCCAAGAGACTCAAGGGTCAAAAATGCGTCCCATCTCAGACAAGAGAAGCTTGTGAAATATAACGACCTGAACGCCCGAGCACATCGGGCGGATCTGTCGCTAAACCACCCAAGGGTGCTAGCCAAACAGGGCTTCACCACACTGTAAGCGCCCGAGCACATCGCGTGATCTAGCAGCAACCACCTAAGGGTGTAGGCTAACAATATTGACAAGAAAATATCGAACCAAAGCCAATCACATGGCCTCAGAGCCGCGTGAAAGGCGCCGGAAGGCTTAAACAAAGATAGAGTATCCGCGTCGTATGACCCTACCCAGCGAAATAGGTCACATATACTAACCGCCGCCATTTCGAAAAAGACTTTCAAAAGTCTCCTTTATCGAAAACCAGTATCGGGTTGCTCGTCAAGACGCACGCAATCCCAGGTAGTACATAAACAAGCGAAAAGCTAACAGTTGAACACCTCGAAGAAAGAGAGGATATGATGACCAGGAGCCGCACACAGAAGAAAAACACGACCACATTGCGTGATGACCCAGTGCAATATCCTTCGGAAAAACAAACAAATACAACGACGCCGCATGGTGGACAATAATGCAAGACACGTGCACAGGATCCCAAGTATACCAGGACAGAATCAATCCGCCTATTTAAAATCGTGATTTGCCCACCAAACTCAACAACCGTAATAAAAACACAACCACCGGAATAAAGCGATCGCAAAGGCGACTCGAGCACTATAAAAGGAACCTTGGGGTTCAGAAGACGGCAAAAAGCAGCTTGATAATACAGAAACCAAAGCAAACCCGGTGGGCTTGAGAGGTAGCAGGATATAGCGAAAAAGAATGCTGCTCAAGCACACTATTCGAAAAAGTTGCCCAACCCGCAGACTGAGAAAGAGAGGCCACCAAGAAGTCATTAGCCTCAACCACCATACAAAGAAAAGCCTCAAGGCAAAGCATCATATGAAGCGGCTATCCCGGCAATCGCACCGCCTCGCATTCATTCTGGCGGCGCGAAAGCTTGCGACCACAGCGGCCCGCACCCGCCATCTAGGCAAAACAACATATCACAAGCCAGCCCTATTAGGGTTGTGAGGCATCAGGAAAAATGCATCGGAAGCGCCCTCGCGCAAAGGCATCACCGAGTCCCCTAAGGGCGCACGCTGAGAATGGGTGATAACCAAGTAATCATTAGCCTCAGCAGCAAAAGAAAGCGTACTCACAAGACGATGCATCGGAGTGAGCATCCATCTTGACAATCGCGCCGCCTCGCATTCCGTCCTGGCGAAACAACAACAAGAGGCTAGGCCTATAAGCAGGCACTGACTAAGAAAAGCAGATGGGCAAAAAAACCAAAACCATCGATGCACCGCCGCCGCCAAGACGGCCGTAGGCCCTTTGGGAGGATTAGTACTCGCCCAACCCCTAGGACTAAAGGGGGGAGGGAGCCTTTTAAGAAAATTTTTAGAAGTCCAGAGGGGCTGGTGTCTTTTCGCTTAATCAAAACTGTACTCGCCCAACCCCCAGGACTAAAGGGGGGAGGGAGCCTTTTAAGAAATTTTTTAGAAGTCCAGAGGGGCTGGTGTCTTTTCGCTTAATCGAAACTGTACTCGCCCAACCCCCAGGACTAAAGGGGGGAAGGAGCCCTTTAAGAAAATTTTTAAAGTCCAGAAGGGCTGGTTTCGTTTCGCTTAATTGAAATTGTAATCGCCCAGCAAGTCCAGAGGGGCTCTTCTCTTTCGTCTAATCAAAAGTACGTTCGCCAAGATCCGTTAACTAAGGGGCAGATTTTTAAGTCAAGCTCAGAGAGGCTGGTCCCTTTTCGCACATGAGCGAGAACATACTCGCTGAAAAATGTAGAATTGCTTGCGTGAAGTACGAAAAGAAGGACTAGGGACAGAGACCGAAAGCGCGAAGCACCACAACATACCATCTGTGAAATTAAAACCAGCTTACAGCAATTCAACAGTCGGGTTTACAGAAATAGTTAAAACGCCGCTCCTCGAACGGGACAAAGATATCCTTCGGCTCCTCTTTCGGAACGACTAGCGGAGGAGCGCTGGGTCGCCGCTGCGGCCCATCTTCCGAACTCACTGGTTCAAAACCTTGGTAAAATCGCCGCAGCGCTTGCGAGGTCACCGCATTATGACAAAGTCGCGACCAAATAAAACGACCTAGCGAACATCCGATGTGACGTTGACGGTACTCGTACCACGAACCGCCACCAATCACAAAATTACCACAGCGAATAGTTAATGGATAAACTTCTTCGGGTTGGCCAGGCCCTTCCTCGGGATCCTGCGCCACCAATAGTCACTGAATAAGTTTGTTTTTTCTTACAAAATACCTGGCTCACAACCCGAGCCAGAATAAGTTCAAACAAGCCCTCAGACATTCGGGGCCAGACTTCTCACCACCTCTTCGGGTTGGACGGTCTCTAGGGTCTCTTCGGTAGGAGGTGTGGCCGCAGCATCGCCGGAAGTGCTCCCTTCGCGAGCATCCCGAGCTGCGAGGTAGGCTTTCACCTTTTCCTTAATCACCGCTTGTTCCTCTGGGGTCTGCAAAGCGAGATCAGGGGAACAACATCAGCAGGTAAACCAAGAGAAATCAGCACGAAACGAAGACACCAAACACATACATTCCCGCGGCTAAGGGCAGCACGAAGTAGGGCGATGTCGCGTCCACCGAGGCGCCAGAACCCTTCGAAGAAGCGAATTGCAGCTTCATTCACTTCAGAAGAAGGATTCCAGTAAGCCTTCGGCTCCTTCAGCTCGACCGAGCCAAAATGCTCGCACAAGGATTCCTGAAGCGCTTGCGCGAAGGCCCGAAGAGATTCTATGGAAGCATATTCGCGCCCCACAGCCATAAGATCGGCCACCCCACGGAGCTCGTCCGCTAACCACGAAAGGAAGCGATCCACAGAGATGTCCGCTGGTGGAGCGGCTTCCTCGCCAACGCTAAGTAGGAGGTCCTTGAACGCATCGGCGACCTTCTGGGCTTCGACGGAATTATTCCGCCGCTCTTCCTGCCGGGTCTGGCGAATAGTGCTCAGACTCTCCTTGGCCTTGGTAGCCTCCTCTTCGGCAGCGGCCAGCTTCTTCTCGGCATCGGCAGCGGCAGCTTTGGCGGCCTTCAAATCTCGCTTAAGAGCAGTAATCTTTTCATCCCGAGATTTCAGCTCGCGCTCATAATTTTGCCGCTGCGCCAAGGCCATCTTTTGCAGTGTTCGCCCGAGAAGAGCACTCTGCGTCAAAAAGATGTTCATGTCGTGAAGTAAAACAAAAAGCGAGCCAGTTAGAAGTAAAGACATACAACATAGAAGCGAAAGACAACTTACGCTGACGGCATGGAAGTTGATAGCCTCGGTAAGCTCGATGTCGGAGCTATGCAGCAGGTCTTGTTCCAGTTCGGGGGCACCGAATGACCCAAGACAGGCGTCAGCCAGCGAGGTACCTTCGCGGTTCGGGAGCAGACTGGACGTCACCAAGCTCACATTGGCGATGACCCAGGAACTTGATGGCATCCCTATAGAACGAGCAATTCAGAAAGTCTCCTCTCTAGCGGGCTCATCTTCGCCAGAGGAGCTTGAACCCGAGTATACTCGCATGCCACCACGATTAGCACCTCGGGTTTCTAAATGCAACTCCCCATGCCCGAAGAGTACGAAACGAGAATTGGCACTCGAAAGACGAACCAAACGGTCGAAAAGCTCAAACTTACCGGTCTCAGTTCGAGCACCTGGTAGCTGCGAGGGCGCAGAAGCCAGCGAGGGTCCGCCAGCAGACGAATGGTTGACCGAAGGTCCCTTGGCCTTCTTTAAACTCGGCTCAGTGGGAGCCGCCATTGCAGAGCGCGAAGACTTGCGGGCGCCCTTCGCAAGGATGTCACCAACAGACATCTCACCGGTCCCAGCGAGGGTCAGCAACCTTGCGGCTCCCCATCGTTCCCAGATCCTCGCTTCCCTGCAATAGTCCTATGCTCGTCGGCCCGAGAAGGCACAAATAGCAAAAAAATTAGCGGGGCGGCTGAAAAGAATGGAAGGAAAAACAACTCTACCGAAGAAAGCGAAATAGTTCCGTGAGTTCGGGTCTTGCCCCGAACAACTTTTTTGGGCTGCGGCGACCAAGCGGCCGCGCCAACTCGTAGCCAATTCGGACATCCGCAGGCTCGTTGACACGCGCCACCTTTCGCTTGGCCGACTCAGGCGGCGATCGTCCTCTTTTGCCCCGGCCCGCCCGCGCGCGGCCTCGGCCATGAACGGTCGGGGCGAGACGTCCCACCCCGGATTGGGGCGGGATCAATATGATCTCCATAATGTACCCTCATAGCGTCAAAAATGCGGTTCAACCGACGAACCGGGTGGAGACCGCGCGTCTTATTTGTGTGCTCCTTTGAATTATACGACCCCAAGATATCGCCCCGCCCGGCCTTCGATATAGCGAACAAAGTCAAGTCGCAGATCGTAATATCTCGGTCGCGAACCTTGCAAGACTGGACCCGGTATCCTCCCTTATTGACGAACTCGAGAAAACCCCGTGCCCAGGGCCAGAGGCCACCGGTCCGACGCAATCCATTCCTCAACCGGATCGTGGCTAATTTGCCGTGAAGTCAATATGAAGGCTTCTCGAAGCGAAGGCAGCCGCGTTTCCACCAGGAAAAACTTCAGCCAATCTAACCCCTCGCATGGGGGTCAATTCCGAAACAAGAACACTAGCTTTGCTCAAGCCATTCTCCATAGCTTCAGCCACTTCGTCGTCGGAGCAAACGCGAAGGTAAAACCAAGATTTCTACCAGTCGGGCCACTTGTTGCGATAGGCCGGCACTATTGTCACTGTGCCCCGACTCTTCTGTGGGACGAAGTTATAAGATCCGAACTCTAATCGCCACCGCGGATCTTCTTCTCGAAGAGTTGTGCCTCGTAATCGGGCGAACACGTTTACATCGAAGTTCAGCACCCATCATTTTCAGGGCAGCAGCGAACACTCCCAGTCGAGCGAAAGCATTTGGTGTCAGCTGACGAATCTGAATGTCAAACCGCTGCAGCACCTCGCAAAGGAACTATTTGCATGGAAAGCGAAGCCCAGCTGTCAAGAAATCCTTGAAAATGATGGCCTCATATGGCTCGGGCCTAGGAACCACTTCATTTCCTGGTGCACGGCATGCTTCGCGAACGTGCGCACTCATCAGCCCCTCAACCACGAGCTCGTCCAAGACAGTTTCCATCACTCGCGAACGCCCCAAGTGGTAAACAGGAATGACTTCGCCATGGGTGGACTCGCCTTCCTCACCAGCTTCCTCATCAAGAATTACAACCTCTACATCCTCGTCCTCCGCAGGCTGGTTCTCTTCGAGACTAGCCTCGCGAATAGACCCAGCCTCGCGAACAGACCTAGCTTCGCGAACTGACCCAGCCTCATGAACTGACGGCACAGGCCCAGCAGAATCACCGCGCGAAGACGAGCCAGACAACGAGCTGGTTCTGGTGCCTGAACTGCCCGAACAAGACTGGCTTCGCCCGCTTTCATCCGACCCACTACTGCCCTAGCTCGCCATTTATAAACGAGAGAAAAGGAGCAACCGAGACAACTAGCGCGAACTAACAAGAGCGAATATTCAATTAAAAAATATACATTATAAAAATATGCACCGCAGCTAAGAATGCGAAAGTAGATGAAGAATAAATGAACAGCGAACAAAGATGGGCGAAACTCACCAGAAAAGGAGAAAACCAGCACAGGCGAAAAGCTCAGCGAACACAATCGGCGAGACCGGAGATGCTGGCTCAGCTCAACCGCGCAGGAATGGAATGACAGTGACGCGCCTGGGTGGGCAGCACGCGGCCCTTTTATAGGCGCTGGCATGGGTGAACAGGCGCCCGCAAGCGCGCGCGGGATGGCGGGAAGCCGAAACGGCGTCGCCGCACTGAGTGACACGTCACCGAGCATTGAAAAACGCGCCAAAAAAACCACCCATAGAAAGGAGTAGAACCTGCACTTAAGGAGCGGGCGTCCCCCTTTTTTCCTTTTCGCAAAGATTCACTCGGAGGGAGCCTTTTGCTGGGTAGTTGTCGCCACAGCGAAAACGCCCACTCGTGGTTTCGGCATGATACCGGACGAACGGGGCTGGGGACAGGCCGACCAGCCCCGTCCCCCCGAGGGGCTAGTGTTGGGGGAGGAGTGCACGGTTTGGCGCCCCATCACCACCGAGGGTCCTTTCGGCGACGCGAAAGGGCCTTCGCTCAACGGAAACACCGTCAAAACCGTTGTGAGGATCGCATGGGCTGACACCTTTTCGCCTGCGAGGATCCTCTCGGGAGCACGAAAGGATCCTCGCCAATCGGGAACGCCATAGAAACCGGCCTTATGACCCGCCTGCCATGCAGAGATTGCGAGGGTATGTTCGATGACGCGAAACCACGTTCGCCTAATCGAGATGATGTTTGGGAACGGCGTCTGCCTGCCCAAAGCGCGGCTTGGCGGGAGTGGGGGCCCACCATGCCAGCGGGACTGGGCAGGTGACCGAGAGACTGTAAAATGACCTGTGTGCCCTCTAGATATGGTAGGGCCGAGAGGAGTGGTTGGGCAGACAGAGTCAGAAAGGCAATTCCCTGGGGAGAGAGCTCCCGTACCTATAAATATGGCCCTGGGGGTCGATGGAAAGAGGGAGAGAGGAACAGCAGGACATCCGTCCTGTCAACACCTTTCTTACCCTCGGTACCTCCGATCCCATTCTATACCGTTGCGGCGCCGCCACTGGAGTTGACCAAGGGAAACCCTTGCGGCTACTAGGATCAAGGCACTCGCAGACAGCGTCTAGCTTCAGGCTCATTGTGGATCTGGCCCCGGCTTGTGTGTGCGCCCATCCCTCTGCAATCTGCGGCAAAGGGAGGAGGCAGCGGCGGCTGCCTTTGTTGAATGCTCGGGAATGTGGATCAGGCTTGGGACGCTTGGTCGTTTGGAGAAGATGAATACGGCGCTGCATCGTGCTTCCTGTTCGTCTTTGGATCTCATGCTGCAGCTGTCAGGTACGTAAGCACTCATTCTTCCCCTGCATTATGCGAGATGATTGCTTAATAGAAGTGTAACACTGTGTGTGTGAAGATGCATTTGCTTCTAGGAAAATATACGTCAGTGCAGTTTGAACTGATACCAAAAATTCATGGTATTGTTTCCTCGCTTGTCCTGTTTATGCAGACTGACAAGTCCTTGATGATATTCAGTTAATATGTTCTTCAATTTTTAATCTATGCATATCGCTCTTCAGAATTACATATCTCTCTCAAGCTTGTGCAGGTGCCTATTGTTTGACACTATGATATAAGCATCTTTCAAGTTCTTGATATATGATTAGTCCTATGACCATCACCCTTGATGATGATAAGTTGTGCAGGTGAAGCACCTGCATTGGAAATTCAGTTCAGGGCAACCAGTACGTTACCTTCAGAAGGGCAATGGTGGAGGTCCTATGGAGTTCCAATGCAGGTTGTCTTTATCTTGTGGAAGTTAAATTATAATTCTCTTTGCTGCATTACAATTGCCGTTTTCTAAAATGTCCAACGTCCTATTACCAGAAAACATAAAAAATATATAATATGCTTACTGTATCAGGCATTTTGAGCAAGAATTATTTATTTAGGCATGATGCTAATGCCTGCAATATCAGTAGTGTAAGCTGTATTTAGCATGGCTACTAAGTCTGTTACTTAATCTATGAGGTCATGCTTACTCCTTAAACATTTGTTATTTCATTCTAACCACTCTTAGCAGACCCATTAACTCATTTGCTTTTTTATCCCACCTGGATTCTCTGGAAAATATTTTGTAAGCTGAGATTAATTGTATCCTATGTCCTGGAAACAGAAATCGACTGGAATTATTGCACTGTTGGATGAAGCTTGGAACATTGTTGGTTTGTTTCTCCTGTAATATAACATTATATAAAATAAATTTTCCTCTCCTCAGTTATGGGTTGCTCATATACAATATGTTTCCCAAATCTACACATGAGACTTTCGCGACGAAGATGTTCAGTAACTTCTCTTCTCATCCTAGGCTTGAGAAGACAAAATTCTCAGTCAGATTTTATTATCATCTTACATCTCATACTATGTTGGGAATGTAAGCCAGGAGCCTAGAAATAATAGCATCCAACTGTTTGCAGGTCGTATATCAAATAATTTTTTTTACAAGTTTTAGTCGGTTGCTTCCAGATTCAAAGTCTATTGCCTCTGTTTCCGTTTTGTTTTGAGATATGCACTTACTCTAGATTCAAGGGTTTTTTATGACTCAGAGATCTTTGTGTAGATATTTTTTCATGATTATAGCCTATGTAGATTGACTATTTGAGAGATATGAAATTTAAAAGTTGCCTGCTTAGTTTCGATGAAGCTCCGTACTGTACTGTTCAAATGTTTTTTCATGCTTGCTAATATGAACTTTAATTTCAGATTTTGACTGACTCCTTCACCGTTCTCGTTGCTCCTGATCCTTGGTTGCTGGTCACCAGATGCAATCAGCAGAGGGCAGTTGCTGTTTACCTGGTGAAATCAGCTGAAGGCATGATGGACACATGGCTGCTTCCATTTGAGAAAGACATGTCTACTTGCACAGCCTCTAGAAAGACATGTAGGTCTCACATAATACTGATATTTTTATGAACCTATGGGATCCATGAGATGAAATATGGCTTGGTTCATAGATGTTGTTTCATTTTCCTGTTAGCATGGGAGGCCATCGAGATGGTCTTCATTCTTTTTCCTTTAACACAGCTTCCATCGAGATGTTCCTGTGGCATATGATTCCTGTTCATAAGCTATGTCTTTGTTCATCGTTCAAGACTGGAGAGCTAGGATCATCATCTTTTTATCTATATATGTTTATGCCTTCTATTCTGTTCCTCACATTTATTAAATACTACTATTCTTCCATCATTTTCTTGATATTTTAGGATCACTTTTTTATTTATTTCGTGGTATTCAGTAACATGAACACCCCCCCCCCCTCCTCCTCCCCACCACCCCCAATCCCAATTTTGTTGAATAATGACCTTAGCTTTTATTGGATTATGTTCGAGAAAATGAAAAATATTGGAAAGCTATTGAGTTAGTTCCACGTGCTTCATGTTCACAGCTTACCACCTATATCTGATTCATGCACTCTTTTTTCTCGAATACGCAAAAGACTTGCGCATCTTTGTCATTAAGAAGAAGAATGCAATGCAATACAATGAAACCGGGGTGGAAACAAGATAGGCAACAAGCTCTGCCACCTCCGGTAAGACCCAACAGCAAAACAAAAGAAAGGAAAGGCCACCACCACAGTGACAACGCAGGGCAGGGGCACGACTAGACGTCGTAGGAGCGCCTGGGTGCGCCAACGGAGCCTTTAGGAAGAAAATGACGCCCTCGGGCGCCAACTCCGTTAGACCACGCACCCATGGGATCTTTCGTTCCCGAGTTGGCTCCGGCAGTGGGGCCCGAGGAGCAGCGGAGACGACGCCTTCAAGAAGGTGATGACGATCTCGCCACCGTCGCCGGTCCTAACCCGCAGGCCTGAGGACATGGTTTTGACCAAAGCTGTCCCGGGATGCCGCTGCCACCATTGACGTAGCTTGATGTCCTCGTGGAGTCCGCGCCACCGGTGCTGATCAACAGGATGGTCGTGGTGGGGGCGAGCGGAAGCTGGCGCGATGTCACCTCCAGGTTCGCTGGTCACCGTCAGAGCACTCACCCAAGTGCTGACGGGAAGGCGCCGCCAGAACGGTCAAGGCCCGACCCGCCACCCGAAGGGGATGGGGGGCCAAGACCATCTGGGGAGCGCAGGCCCTGAAGCGCCGGGGAGGCCGGGAGGGGCCAAACGGCCGCCCCGCCGCCCACCCCGAGACGGGGTTGGCCGGAACTGCCGCCGGAGGCCGCCGGTCTCGGCCACGACCCACCCGCCGCCACACAGCGTGGGTGGTACAGACAAGCGCACACAAAGACCACCGCCGCGGGATGCCCCGGGTACGCCGAGTTGTGGGCGGGGGCTTCGGCCGCGGCGACCCGGACCGGCTCGCCGCCTCAAGGTCGGGGGGGCTGGGCGCTGGGCAGCAGAGCGGCCGGGCGGGGAGCCGTCGCTGCGCGAGGTCTCCACCACCATAGCCAAGACGAGGCCGGGTGGGCGCCCGGCGGGCGCATCCCGGGGCCGCCCGCTCTCCGGGCCGGCGGCGGGCGCGGGCGCCACGCCCGCCGGCCACCACGGGGAGGGGGGGCTGGACGGCCGCCTACGCACCGGGCGCAGCGGCGGCGACGGCCGCGAGGGAGGCCGGGCTGCTCCCGCCGAGGTGCCCCGCGACCTCCAGGCCGTGGCCCACGGCGCCGCTGCCCGGCACCAACCCGGGGCCCGCCGCCGGATCGACGCGCCCACGGGTCCAGCGGGGGTGGCGCGGCGTGGGGGACCGGGGAGGGCTGGGCCGCCGCCGGGCCGCCAACCGCCGTCGGAGGCAGGCCGCCGCTGGTGCGGTGGCGAGCCCGGCAGCAGACGCAGCGCCAGCCGGGCCGGCGCCGCCCGGCCAGCGGCGGCCGCCGGCCCCACCGGCGGCCTGGGGAGGGCCCGCCGGCGCGGACGGGGCGGGCGGCCCTGGCGGGGCCGCCGGGCGCGGCCGCGGGGAACCCTAGCTCCCGCCCCAGGGCGCCGCCAGGGCGCCCGCCTGGGGGCGGATCTAGCGGCGAGGATGCCGGATCCGCCCGGCGAGGCCCCCGGGCCAGCCCACCGCCGCCGAGGACGCCCTGGGGGTGGGGGGGAAGAAGAGGGAGGAGGGAGCTCGTGGGAGGTGGTGGGGGTGGTGCCATTTGAGCGCCCCCTCGGGCGGCCGCCGCCGAGGAGAGCAGCGATGGCGGCCCGGCGACGGTGAGGAGGGGGGCGCGGAGGGGCGGCGGTGGGGGCCCTGGTCGCCTCCCCGGGAGGGGAGACGACGCGGGTCGTAGCGAAAAAAATATTAATTCATGCACTCTTATTTAGATCTTCTAGGTTTGTCATTATTTTTAATTATGCCGTGTATGTAATGGAATTGCTGGAAATTTATTGACATAGCATTGTTCAGGATGCCTTAGCTATATATTGCTGGTGGTAGATGGCAAAAGATAAGAAGCACTCAGATCATCCTTTTTATTTTCCTGTACAATGTTTGGAACTGATTTTGTACAATGTTTTTCTTCTTCAATAGTATGCTATGAAGCTGTCATTTTTTTTTGTGGAACAGCTGTCATCATTTCTATTTGAGAAACAAAAACACCAGTATGTTAGTGTATCCTCTGTTATGTTCGAGCTATTTGCATAGATATTTGTATAGAGAATATGTGAACTGTAAAGTAGAATGTTATATATAAAGGATCGGATCCTCTAAAAATTAAAGTGTACTCAAGTAAAACTATTTACGGGATGATAGCATACTCCCTCCGTCCCTTTTTATTTGTTGCCGTAGGATGCGTGCCACAAGTTTGACTTGATTTATAGAAACTACGTACAATATTTATATCTCTAAATAATTTTGTTAAAAAACTAGATCCAAAGATCTTTCCGACGATATTAATTATGATACTAATCGATGATATTTATTATTTATTAAAATTGCCGGCATTTGTGTCTCGGAAAGCGAAGCGACAAATAAAAAGGGACGGAGGGAGTATGTGCGAAGCCATCTGTAGCAGAACATTATTTGAATTTGAATTTCCACTGAAATATTGTTGCTTAGGGATGCTGTAGCTGCAGCTGTAGTGTAGCAATGGGAAACGAGCTAGCAGGCTGATCGTCATGTTCAAGTTATTGGGTTCATATTGCAACATACAACCATGAACCATGATCCGGCGAGTGTGCTATAATAGATAATCCAAAGATGGCTGAAGCGTTCACGAAAAAGAGGAAACATTCCGAGCCTAAATGCTTAGTGGATTAAATGTCATAAAGTTAGTATTTAATTTCATAGTATTGTTGTCTTATCGAACGATCTGTGTGCTTTTAGTATAAAAATTTAGTTGTCCCATAGCAACATACGGGTACGCTACGTAGTCACTCTAAATATTTATTTCTGGAAACAGACATTTAGATTGTTCCAACAAAACAGGATGGTCATAGACATCAGGATCCAGGGACATTTGGATTGTTCCAAAAAAAACAGCGTGGTCATAAACATCAGGATCCAGGGCTTGGTGGCACGGTGGTGCAGCCTCGCGGGCGCGGCGACCTGGCCGAGGCGGCGGCGCAGCGTAGGGGCCCGCCGAGGTGGTGCTCAAGGGGCGCTCCACCCGGCGGATCTGGAGGCGGCGTCCCCCACGCTCGTCTCCTAATGGCGTGTGGATCTTGTGGCTGGGGCGTGGTTGCGGCACCCTTGGCGGCGGCGGCGCGATGGGACGGAGCTTGCTGCCCGGGCGGCGGCGGCGGCGGCGGCGGCGGCGCCCAACGGCGCATGGATCCAGTGGTTGCGAAGCGTGGATCCGGCACCCGGCGGCAGCGGCGTGTGGGACGGAGCGTGCGGCCCGGCAGCAGCAGTGGCGGCGCCGAACGGTGCGTGGATCCGTGGATGCGGGCAGGGATCCGGCACCCCGTTGGCGACGGCGCGCAGGACGGATTCTACGGCCCCGATGGCGGCAGCCTAGGTCCAGGCCCGGTTGGGCTGCGGGCTTTTGCTTTTTTTTATTTTGTTTAACCGAGATGGGCATTTCAATCGCCTCAAAGGTCCCATTTACCATGACCTTTGTTCCGAGGCGGTTGCAATAACCGCCTTGGTAAATCACTTTTGCCCGCTATGGTTAATATATATTTTTGGTAGTAGTGTACTTAAAGGCCAGTTCCAGATCATAATTATAGGCTAGTTCCAGATGAGCAAACAATTCAATTTCAGTCGTGTAATGTCTTAGTCTTGACTCATCAAATTACAAACAGCCGCACTGTGATCAACCACCATCATCTCCTCTAGAATAAGCGTTTGGCTTGAACGCCGCCTTCTGTGAGTGCTCCCATGATCATGATCATCGATACTAATAAACGCGATGTCCTCATACGATACGGCCACTCCGCGTGGAACGGGAACTAGACGTGTGATGACTCTGGTCTAGCTAGTCGCTCGCACTACCGTCATCCTCAGGGTGTACTGCATGTGGATGCTTCGCCCCGGCGACTCGGCGAGGTCCGTTCCGAGGTAGTGTGGAGCACGGACGCATAAGTAACCCTTGACAATCTTGGGGTGTGGGTGGTATTTTTGTTGGGTGGGGGTAGGAAAGAAACTCTAGTCATGGGTAAACCAACACAACGGAAAACATACATACTAAACTCAGCCTCTCGTGTATATTCATAGAAAAGTAAAATATTTGATCATAACTCGACGGAAAACATATATATGTATGGAACTCAGTGAAGGGGACGTGATTCCCGATCTTCTGTTAGGTTCTAGATAACTCTCGCTTTGAGTGGAACGCGACACACCGATCCGGCTTTAGATCAAAAGACCCGAACCTTGTAACCTTAGCACCACGAATCCTCGGGTTATCAACCGTGTCACCAACCGGTTGACCTCGCCAAGCATGCTGATTCGTGCCTACGAAACAAAGAACACAAGCAAGAACTCGAAAGAACGCAGCTCAGAAAGTTAGAACAAACTGCAGACGAATGATTAATTTCACAAGTTGGGGTTTCACAAACCAACGAACGGCGACTGTCAATGGACAGAGTAATCTTAAGCAAAACCCAAACCCTAACGACGGTGACGGCTAATGATTATAAAGATCTTAGGGTCGTCGCCTACCTTGGATGCGTCCCCCCTCCTCCCCCCCCAATGGGCTCAAGACGATACACGGCCCAACGGACCAAATAAGATGACGCAAACACTGGACAGATTCTAGATGCTGACTTGTTTCGACAATTCCCATTGATTCCGAAGAAATTTTGATGTGAGACTAATTGCATTGGCTTCCTTATCAAATTATCTTTCCAACCATGGTTGAACCATCGAAAACAGAGTCCGGATGCATCCGTGGCATTGGTCTTAATACAGACTGGTCCTGGAGGCCGAGGTAGACTCGAAATCGTGTTCGACAGTACCTCCAGCTTGTGTTGCACGTCTTGGCTAGTCTCCCTTGCCTCCACACCTTACTTCAAGTTTCTCATGACCCTCTCCAATATTCCTAAGCAATATAACATCATTAGGTAGTAATCTATTCTCAAAAATATGAAACGGATTGCTTAAGAACGAACTCACTGTAATTTTAGTTGTCGCATTCGAGTCCGGGTCATTAGACCTTGCACAATAGTAGGAGGATCAGTGGGTGTATCAAAAGGAGTGATATTCTCATCATCCTCCCCCTCTTGAAATGGAGTCGTCCTTGACTCAAGCTGATGGCTTAAATCTGCAATGTTAAATATAGGACTAACCCCGAACTCAGGTGGCAACTCAAGTGTATATGTATTGTCATTTATTTTCTTTATAATCTTGTAAGGCCCAGCAGCTCTTGGCATTAATTTAGACTTACGCGGCTCTAAAAATCTATCTTTCCTCAAATGCAACCAAACTAAATCACCCGATTCAAGTTTAACTTATTTTCTACCTTCACTACCTACAACTTTATACTATTCATTCATTTTTTAATATTGGCCTTAGTTGTATTATGCAATTTAAGAATAAATTTTGCATATGCTTTAGCATCATTATGTGTTCTCTCAGTGGTAGGTAAAGGCAAAAGATCAATGGGAGCACGAGGGTTAAATCCATACACTACCTGGAAAGGACTTACCTTGGTGGCAGAATATTCCGCTCGATTGTATGCGAACTCCACATGTGGCAAACACTCCTCCTATATCATTAGATTATGCTTCAAAATTGCTCTCAACATGGTGGACAATGTACAATTCACCACCACAGTTTGACCATCAGCTTAGGGATGACAAGTGGTCAAAATAGTAACTTTGTCCCCAATTTATTCCACAAAGTGCGCCAAAAAAGTGATCCAAGAACTTTGCATCGCGATCTGAAACAATAGTAGAAGGCATACCATACAAGCGAACGATTTCTTGAAAGAATAAATTAGCAATATGAATAGCATTGTCGCTTTTATGACAAGAAATAAAATGCGCCATCTTAGAAGAACGATCAACCACCATAAAAACACTATCCCTCCCCTTCTTAGTCCGTGGCAATCCCAAAATAAAATCCATAGATATATTAGCCCAAGAAATAGAAGGAACAGGAAGAGGCATATACAAACCATGTGGGTTTAACTGCGACTTAGCTTTTTGACATGTAGCGCACCGAGCCATGAACCGCTCTACGTCTCGCCTCATGTGTGACCAAAAGAAGTGTGTAGACAGCACTTCCTCTGTTTTCTTAGCTCCAAAATGCCCCATCAATTCGCCTCCATATGCCTCCCCGCAATAACAAAAGATGAACGGAACCAACTAGAATGCATAGGCAGTTAGCTCTAAATAAAAACCCATCTTTTTAGAATATATTTGTTCCATGTACGTCCCTCTTTACAATGTTCTATCACACCTTTAAATTCAGCATCATGAACATATTGTTCTTTTATTGTTTCAAACCCAAAGATATGGCAATCAAGTTGGGACAGCATAGCATATCTCCTAGACAAAGCATCAGCAATAATATTATTCTTCTCTTTCTTGTGTTTGATAACATAAGAAAAAAGACTATAAATTCAGCCCACTTAGCATGCCGACGGTTTAATTTATTTTGAGTTCTAAGATATTTTAGTGATTCATGATCGAGTGAATAACAAACTCTTTAAGCCATAAATAATGTTGCCACGTTTCTAATGAGCGAATAAGAGCATATAATTCTTTATCATACGTGGAATAATTAAGTACAGGCCCATTCAATTTTTTACTAAAATAAGCAACAGGTTTACCTTCTTGCATCAAAACACCACCAATGCCAACTCGCTAGCATCACATTCAAGCTCAAAAGTCTTAACAAAATCAGAAAATTGCAGCAACAAGTGCGTTCAGTAAGCTTGTCCTTCAAAAGAGCAAAGGACGCTTCTTGTTCTTCTCCCCAATGGAAAGCAACACACTTCTTCGTCAACTCATTTAGTGGAACTGCAATGGTGCTAAAATCTTTGACAAAGCGGGCGGTAAAATCCAGCAAGTCCATAAAAACTTCGCACTTGTGTCACAGTTGTGGGCGTAGGCCAGCTCCGTATTGCTTGCACCTTGGCTCCATCTACCTCAAATCCCTGCGAAGTCACAACATAGCCAAGAAACGAGACTCGTTCAATGCAAAAGGTGCACTTCCCGAGGTTACCAAATAAGCGCGCAGCCCGCAAAACATCAAAAACAACACGTAGATGATTAAGGTGATCTTTTAAAGACTTGTTGTATATCAAGATATCATTAAAGTATACCACAACAAATTTCCCAATGAAAGGATGTAAAATCTCGTTCATTAATCTTATAAAAGTACTAGGTGCATTAGTAAACCCAACAGGCATTACTAACCACTCATACAAGCCGAACTTAGTTTTAGAATATTATTTTCCATTCATCGTCTAGTTTTATTCTTATCTGCTGGTACCCACTTCTCAAATCTACCTTAGAAAAAATCATAAATCCACTTAACTTATCAAATATGTCATCAAGCCTAGGAATAGGATGACGGTACCTTATGGTGATATTATTAATGGCTCTACAATCTACACACATGCGCCAACTGCCATCTTTTTTGGAACCAAAATGATTGGAATAGCACAAGGACTAGGGCTCTCACGTACATACCCGCGGTCCAATAGATCTTGGACTTGGCGCTGAATCTCTTTAGTCTCCTCAGGGTTGGCACGATAGGCAGCTCGATTTGGTAGGCTTGCTCTAGAAATTAAGTCGATCTGGTGCTCGATCCCTCGAATGGATGGAAGTCTTAGAGGTACCTCAGCAGGAAAAATGTCATCGTACTCCTGCAAAAGGTTAGTGACAGAGGGTGGCAAAGTGCTAGCTATATCATCAATAGAAAATAAAGCATCTTTGCATATCAAAACATGACATATATTATCAATCTTAGCAAGATCAGATTTATTTGCAAGCATAACAGGATGTTTTAATTTGGCTACTTGCTGCTTGTCAGGTTTAGAAGCTTGTTTGTTTTCATTCTCATTAGCAACTCGCTCTCTATCAGTTTGAACAATTTAAGCAGAGGTCATAGATACCAAAATAATATTTTTGCCCTTATACATAAATGTATATTTATTACTTTTTCTATGGTAGATCGCATCGTTATCAAATTCCCAAGGTCTACCTAATAAAAGAGAATAAGCTTGCATAGGTACCACATCACAATCTACAAAATCAGAGTATGTACGAAGGGAGAAGTGTACACGTGCTGTTTATGTTACCTTGGCCTTACCTGAGTTGTTTAGCCACTAAATATGGTACGGATATCAATATGGATGAATTGGCAAGTCAAGATTCTTAACTAAATTAGAACTCACCAGATTATTGTAGCTCCCTCCATCAATGATGACTCGTGCACACCGGTCTTTGATGACGAATAAAATCTAAAACAAGTTGTGGCGCTGCAGCTGTTCTGCCTCCTCCATCTGTGTACTAAGAACCCGTTGCACAATGATTGTGCACTGGTGACTAGCATCGTCGATGCTCAAAGACAGATCTTCATCATGGGAGGTGGGCTATTCTTCCATATCGTCCTCCACATCAGAAGTGCTCACATAGCCTCCATCGTCTGTAGCAATATATGCCCGTTTGCTAGGGCAATCCTTGGCGACCTGACCAATCCCATGGCAGCCATGGCACTGAATGGATGAAGAGCGTCCCGTGGAAGCTATCGAGGAAGCACTCTTGGACGGCTCCTGCAAACGAGACTTACCAGCAGCTGAAGGAGTAGTCACGGATGGAGCTGTTCGCATGCTCGCTGCTGGAGTTGATGGAGATGCTCCCGAGGACTTGGTGGACTGAAACATTGTCGTCTTGGGCGTGAAGGGGCTGTTGTAGTTTCTACCCTTCTGAAGCTATTGTCGCCCCTATAATTCCTTCTCTGCAAGCATAGCAAGCTGGAACAACTGGTTAGTAGTATTAAAATCTTTATAATCAACGATATCCTAAATTTTATGTCTCAAACCACCATAAAAACAATAAATTTTATTTTCAGAATCCTCCTCTGTACCGCAACGCATCATGCCCTTTTGAAGCTCAGCAAAACACTCTTGAACAGACATGTCTCCCTGCTCTAAACGTTATAATTTTTTTCTAAATCTCGTTTGTAAGAAGGAGGTACAAATCTATCATGTATTGCTATTTTTAGCCCCTCCCATGATAAAGGTTTTGGATCTAAAGTTGTCCACCAGATTATAATAAAATCTTTAAATTTACTAGTGGCATGTTTAACTTTATAGCAACTAGACACTCCATGGGACTCAAATTTTTGTTCTACTGTCATCTCCCAATCAAGATATTCCTCAGCGTCATATTTGCCATGAAAAGGAGGTATGGTAAATTTTACCTTAGCAAAAGGGACATTTTTACCTTCATTGCGTCGCCCTCGATGTCCTCCTCCCATACCTGTTTTGTTATATTCTAGCCGTTTGCGTAGTTTATTCTCATTTGTAGACCTTTCATTAAGGCTACCATCAGCGTTGTAGACTTTATCTTCCTCAAGTACTTGGCCGAAATCCAAATCCTCGCTGGTATTGTTATCAAGCTCCTGAACCTTTTCTGATAGTGTGGATAGTCGCTTGTCCACACCCTCAATAGAATGGTTGAGTTCTTTAACTTTCTTCACCAGCTTTTCCATCTGCTGAAGCATCATATCTTTGAATTCCTGCAACTGACTAGACAAAACAGAAATGTCGTCTGGCATGGTTAGTTGTCAAAGAAAATTTCTAATAACTATTTGTGGGTTACTTGGTAGAATTACACCCTCACTAAATGTCTTACCAAGTTCTTACCAAAGTTCTTATAAATGTAAGCAGCGGATGGCAACACTCAGTGGATGGTTGTGATACCTATGAAGATGTGGCACCGTGATTGCAAGGGCCCTTTCTGTACTGATCTGAAGAATATGTGGAGCTTGGAAGGCACACAAGAAGAATAATACATATATATGGTACATAAGTCAGTAACAGATAGTAATGCTGAATTATAGTCCTAAGTATTCCTTCTCGTTGCTGGCTTAAAGTGCTGCAAGTTCTAGTTGTGTGAGGAATAAAGTGGAGAAACAAATATGATGGATGGCAAGAGCAACCAGAAAAAGACACAAGACAGCACACGTTATCACAGCTCACTTTGCCCTTCTCTATGTGCTCCGGTAAATATTGTTCCTCTTTCGCCCTTCCAATTTTTCTAATTTTTGGGCATCGTTGTTTTTTTTTTGGGAAACATCGACTTTTTCTTTGATTTTTTTGATATTTTTACTTTACTTAGGAGCACACAGGAAGTTAACACTGAAAGTTTGAGCTGAAATAAGTGAAAGATGTGGCCTGTAGAATTTTCAGAAGATGTGCACAAACTGGATGTCAATCTTATGACCACGAAACGAGGACTTGTGACCACTTTTTGGGTAAAATAAAATCTTCGGTGCCCGGCAAAGCGGTACAGGCGAATCTAAAATTTTTTTCTAAACAATTTTGATATATAACTTTTTTGATCCGAGTTTGTATGCAAAAGTTATAACCAGTTTAAGTTCGAACTCCGAGAACAAGGACAAAACCGGAACAATGCGTGCGACAGTGGTCATGACAGCTAGGGTTGGATGAAAGCGATCGGGATAAACACATAGACTGGACTCCAACACAACCTAACCAGCAACAAGACCTCGATCTAGACACAAAGTCAACACGAGCTATGGCGCAGAGAGGTTGTAGGACAGGAAACAATTATGGCAGTGGACTATGGGATGAAGAGGAAACTCGAACTAGGGATAAATTCAAACCTGACTGTATACCTTAAGCTCTGAATACTACTTGAAGGGGACGTGATTCCCGATCTTCCGTTAGGTTCTGAATAACTCTCCCTTTGAGTGGAACGCGACACACCAATCCGGCTTCAGATCAAAAGATCCGAACTCTGCAACCTTAGCACCACGAATCCTCAGGTTATCAACCGTGTCACCAACTGGTTGACCTCGCCAAGAAGGCTAATCCGTGCCTGCAAAACGAAAAACAAAAGCAAGAACTCGAAGGAACGCAGTTCAGAAAGTTGAGACAAACAACAGATGAATGATTAAGTTCACAAGTTGGAGTTCCACAAACCGAGAAACGGCGATTGTCAATGGACAGAGTAATCTTAAGCAAAACCTGAACCCTAAAGACGGCGGCGGTTAATGATTATAAAGGTCTTAGGGTCGTCGCCTACCCCGGACGCGCCCCCCTAATGGGCTCAAGACGATACACGGGCCAACGGACCAAATAAGGTGACGCAGCACCTGGACAGATTCTAGACGCTGAATTGTTTCGACAATTCCCATTGATTCCAAAGGAATTTTGACGTGAGACCAACTGTATTGACTTCCTTATCAAATTATCTTTCCAACCATGGCTGAACCATCGAAAACGGAGTCCGGATGCATCCATGACATTGGTCTTAACACAGACTGGTCCTGGAGACTGAGGTAGACTCGAAATCGTGTTGGACAGGACGTTCGGCTTGTATTGCACGTCCTGGCTGGTCTCTCTCACCTCCACACCTTCCTCTAAGTTCCTCATGACTCTCTCCAACGTTATTAAGCAATATAACATCATTAGGTAGCAATTTATTCTTAAAAGTATAAAACGGATCGCTTAAGAACGAACTCACCTGTAATTTTAGTTGTCGTATTCGAGCCCGGGTCATTGGACCTTGCACAATAATAGGAGGATCAGTGGGGTGTATCCAAAGAAGTGATGTCCTCATCACTCGGCCTCTAGTAATTGTACAAAGGTAAAACAAACTATTTTTGTTTAAGAATTTGAGGAAGAAGAGGAGATCATCCAAAATTCCTAATTGATCACATTTGCGTATTTTCGAGAATCTCCAACATTTAAGCACCTCAGGCACTCCATTGCTTGCCAAAGTCCATATCGACGTAAATAGATAGATTTAATCTATTCTCTACTTTTATCCTTTTCTACTTCTATCCCGATATGTTTTGGAGTCAGTCGAGATAGAGATTCCATGATTTATTTTTATTTGCAGTCGACTTGAATCACAAGTTCTATAAGTTATCATGACTATAAATATTATTATTATATTATATAAGTATAGATATAGATTATGATTCCTATTTAGCTTACTGAAGAATCCTCTTCTATTTTGGTTAGATTAGAATTTCTATTCAGACAGAAGTATTGTTTCTATACAACCTAAAAAGAATAAACTATGGACAATTTTTCGTGTGATTAGTGTTTTGGAGTCGTCGGCCTGCAGCATGCGAGACCAACGCGTTCCCCCGCGTCGCCCCTAAGCCGGCAATTACGCCAATCACGTCCTTCTTGCCTTCCTTAATCAAGTCCTTGCATGCGATCTGAACGGACCCACACACACGGACATGGAAATTAACCGGCCATCATGCAAGGCAAATCAAGTCTGTCTTTCTTTCTTTCCTCATGCAACTGTCTGCCGCCCCGCCCAGTTGCGACTGCATCGCAGCGTGCGTCGCCGACTCGCCGTGCTTCCAGGAGTGCTTCGGCGACATGCTCACCACCGTGGTGCATCGGCGGTCTGCTCACCGTCGTGGTGCAGGAGGCGCGCGCTACAATCGCTTGCGTGCATCTCGGAGTTCACATCCCCGCAGCAACCTCACCTAGCACCACCGCACGCTGGCCCTGCCACCGATTCCGGCTCCTCCCCGGCAGCATCGTATTCCGTCGTGGCCGTGCCGCGTCCCACAGCGCCGGGCCGTGCCGTGATTGCGCCTCGCCGTGACTACTGGCCTACTGGGTCGTCTTTGATGGCATGGTAGCTTGATTTGAGCTTCTTATTAGTATTTCTTGAAATCCAGTATTAACTACTAAATAAAATCTCAATTGGTTATAACTCGTATGCATGGATGTGCAGCAAACAAATTTTGGATCTCGGTCGAGGCGGAGAGGTGGCCAGGCTCCGCGACTTGCCGGGTTGAAGAGGAGATCGCACGTTCCATATAAGAGGCCTTCATCAAGAACATCAACGTGCTTGCCGGCGTCCGCGCTGACCATGGCGGGGTGTTCCGGCGTGGCAGGCAAGCGACAACGTGGAAGGTGCAGGTGGTTCAGTGATAGCAGCTTCAGGTTGCTTTTCTTGCTTGCCCCACCGCTCAAATATGAAATGTGTGTGTTTTGATTGCTTGTTTGCCCCCACCGCTCAAATATGAAATGTGTGTGTTTTGATTGCTTGTCTGACTGTCAGATGACTGAATTGAACAGAATTTCAGGAATATCTACTCATCTAGGACAATTTTCTTTCTTAAACTGTGATTTTCCATGACAGGTTTCTTTGAAATTTGCAAAATCATTTCCCTTTGTTAGATGAAAACAATCAGAAAATTGATACACATTGTTCACTTTGACTGTCTTTCATTTACTGGTCCCATTATGTGACACACAGACAGGTCCTTGCTTTTCTCCTTTTGTCTGTCGCTACATGCAAATGTAATGGGTCCAAGTCCAACCATTCTCTGCACTAGAGCATCCTAATCTAAATATATATGGACTTTTGTTTGTTAATATCAATACATATCCAGTCGTTTGATGAAATAGCTAAATGAATCCAACTCACATTTTTTTAAACCCACTTTGACTGAATTCCAAATTCCCATGATAGATTCTTCGACTACACATCAATTCTAGCTCTATTTGCTCTAATACATATGCCCTGTAATTTGCAAAACGTCAGTGCCCTGCTGTTTGTTTCATATCGGATCTAATTATATGTGTCGGAGGAACGTGGCAAGCTGTTGATCCGGGTGCCAGGGGCACACAGTAACATTATGTTCTCTGCCCAAAATTTACTACACTAAATCTCCGCTTGTTTCCACAAAGCAAGATGTATTTCTTATATTCACTTTGTCATTTTAACATTGCGTAAGATGAAAATGTTTTCTGTAGAAATATAACTGCTTGCGTTCCTATAATTTGAAGAGATGTAATATTCTTCCAAACTGGAAGACCTTCAGTGTTTAGAGTTCAGACTATGTCTATGTTGCTAGGTATTTATTTGTTCACCTACTTGATGTTTCAAATTTATTTCACATATAGGTTGAATGCTTTAAGCATAACAAATGATTTAGGAGGCATAGATCCACATTGAGTATGTCTTATTACTTATAAATTGATATTGATATTATCCGTGCCATACACAGTTATGTTTCCATAATGGACTGTTCCATACTCTGACATAAACTTCTTTAAGTGATCCTATATAAGTTTTGTTTTCTCCTAGCAATATGAGAACACAGCAAGGAAAGGTAAACACAGGTTAATATTTCATAAAGAAAAGAGCTTAGATAAATTAAGTGCCAATGCTCAGTCTATAATGGTCTGAGCTGAGATTTAGTCCATGATTCACTGAATGCAAAACAACATCATATCTCTGTACCTTCCTACATTTTTTATGGTTTTTGCCTAAAGCTTAATTATTTTTTAATGGTATGAATATCATGCTTAATTGAACACACCATTTTTGGATTATTACAACACATGTGCAAACTTAAATTTCCATGGTCTTTTTGTTTTTTGTTTAGGTAACCTATTGAGATCCCATATAGCCAGTGTAGATTCAGTGGCACTCAGGTGGGAATCGCTGGCCCTCTCTAAGCTGCACCTTACGAACTCTGCCACTTTTGAGGGTAAAATGTGCCCCTTTCCTAAGCCATGCGGACACCAAAATTGAAGAAATTTGATGAAACTAATTCAGCTTGAAACCTTTGGATTCAACTTGTCATTGCATAGCTATTTTTCTTGGTTCTGATTTGCCCCCTTTATTTTCTTTCGACTGGCAGAGCGGTGACAAGTTTGTTGTTAAGGTGAGGGAAATAAACTATCTTATCTTGCGATCCGTCTGTTTTTTAACAAAAGTTTAGTTGTCCCGTAGCAACGCACGGGCACGCTATCTATCATAATATAAAATAGGAGTTGAGAGCTCTATTTGATTAGAGTTAGAACTCTTAGCGATCCAGATTATCTCAGGAAGTCCTGCCTATGTCATATAAATTAGAAGGGTGGTAGACATACGTGAACATAGAGAATTTCCAATATTCATTCAAATAGTTAGGGGAGTCCATACAAAAAAAAAAAAAAAGGTAGAAATTTTGTCTCTTTATTATTAGGTATAGCGCTTGAGTTACTTGTACAGTATTTTGGCTTCTTGTACAGTATTTTCTCTCACAAAAAATCAGCTATTTCGGCTTATAAGCCGGCTTACAAGTCATGCTGAACGGCTTAATAGATATAGATATAGATTTAGTACTCAGGTACCAAATAGTGGATCGGAGTTCATTTTAAATATAGATATTTATTTTTTATAATTTTGATCAAAATGACAAATAATTTGACTATGGACATCTAAAGATTTGCACCCCTTTTAGGACTGAGGTTATACATAAAAGGAATCAAAACTTTGGCCTCGCAAAGCTTTACGCCGTTTATAACTATATTATATGTATAAAACTCACTCGTACGAGCCGATTGGCTTTGTCAAAAAAAAAAAAAAACACCCTCACTCATACCGAACTTTGCCGTAGATAAAGGGTTTATCATAAAGCAAAATAAGAACCATGACAGTTTGATGGACGATGTTAGCCCTTAAATTTATAATTAATTCTTTTAAAAAAATTATGATGTTTATAGCGAGTCAATAAATTCATCTTGAACTAAAGGAACGCACTGCAAATTCAAATATTCTCTTCCCATGTATGGACTACGAACCTTGCCGTAGATAAAGGGTTTATCATAAAGCAAAATAAGAACCATGACAGTTTGATGGACGATGTTAGCCCTTTAATTTATAATTAGTTCTTTTAAAAAAAATTATGATGTTTATAGCGAGTCAATAAATTCATCTTGAACTAAAGGAACGCACTGCAAATTCAAATATTCTCTTCCCATGTATGGACTGCTCATTGAAGTCTAAAAAATGTAACTAAAAGTGATTTCTGTGTTCTAAACAAGCCGTCGACTTAACACTAGTAATACTAGCCTACTAGGTTCTCTAGGTAGCAAAATTCTGGCGTTCCCTGAGATTGCTCGCAGCCTGCGTCACTAGTGACGTGCATGCATGATGCATACTCCCTCCGTCTCTATTTAATTGTCGCTGTGGATTTTCGTGCCACGAGTTTGACTCGATTTATAGAAAATACGTGCAATATTTGTGTCTCTAAATAAATTTGTTAAAAAACTAGATCCAAAGACCTTTCCGATGATACTAATTATGATACTAATCGATAATATTTAGTATTTATTAAAATTACCGGCATTTGTTTCTTGGGAAGCGCAAGCGACAATTAAAAAGGGACGGAGGGAGTACTAGAATATGGCCCAGCGAGGTTAGAAATGCTATACGGCTATATATATATATATATATATATATATATATATATATATATATATATATATATATATATATATATATGACGAGGTTTTCCTACTCCCCGAAAAGTAGTTACTCCTATCTTTAAAAAATCATATTGCGTATATGTTCATACTTATTTATCACTTTAAATATATTTATATACTTATACTAAGATACTTTAAATCTTTCTATACGAAAAAATTTCAAAGGAACCCATACTTTTTAATATATTAAAAAATACCACCGATCGTAGTATATAAAATAAGTATAACCACATACTCTATGTATGCATGCATACTTGGCATATATATTAACATAGATACTCTAGTATGATCATATACTTCGTGTACATACACTTCATTCGGTCATATACACCTTAAATCTAGAGATATTAACATGGGAGTAGTTTCTCCCACGCAGTAGGAAAGAATTTCCCTATATATATATATATATATATATATATATATATATATATATATATATATATATATATATATATATATATATATATATATATATGTCTTGCGCGTGTGTGTTATTAAGTGCTTAGGGCTTCCAATAGACTTACGAAAGCTCCAGCTCAACCCTTAGGGCGTCTCTAATGGTACTAGCTACGTAGCTACCGATGTAGAGGTGAGAGACAAGAGTAAAGACTATTTTATATATTTATGAACTATTAGACCCACATGTTCCTCTTTATATTTTCTTAGACTATATGAAATAGATTATTTATTTGTTCGTCGCTAGTGGCCACTCTCTCCTACTTTTTCTGTCATATCACATCTAGCTAGCCAAATAGATAGCCATTGGAAACGTCCAATCCACCTGGTCAAACCAGGCCAACTAGCGTCATAGAAAGCCTGCCTACCCCACACATCTCACGCCTCTCCCATTCATTTCAAATCGAGTTCCCCCTCTTTCTCAGCGGCGGCGGCGGCGGCGGCAGCGAGCACACTGCCTAGCGATCGGCGGCAGCGAGCACACTGCCCAGCGAGCGGCAGCCAGTACCTCCCCACGCGGCTCTCGCCCACGCGGTACGCTCGTTCCCCGACGACGCTTCCCCTTCGGCGGTGGTGCGCTCCTCCGCCGGTCACCGGGCTCTCGTCCACGGTGCGGACAGAGGTGAGATGGCTACTTGTGTGCTTCGGCAGCCAGTACGTTTGCGGAAGATCCACTCCGGCGATCGTCGCTTCCTCCCGCGTGGCTCTGCTGCAGGGCCTCGCGCGTGGGCCGGTTCGGTGTGGGACGGACCGAAGCAGCCAGACGCAACTCCTGCTTCCCCTTCGTTGCGGATCCGGCAAACGCATCAGGTGGCACTCGCTTGGGGCACCAGGTGACCACGTCGACCCTCCCCATCCCCTTCCTATAGATCCACCAGATTTTAAAATCTCTGCTTTATTAAGGTCCAGAGCCCATGGCGAGAGCTTCCGCTGGTAGCAACAAGACAGCCGTGTGACCTGCCTGGCCTGCGTGATCCCACCATGGCGAGAGCTTCCCCTGGTGAGCAGACCTGTGTATAGGATTTTTTTTAATTATTTGATTCATCTCTGATATTTAATTCTTTACATCCTGAGGGTTAGGAGATGCTGCTACGGTGCCCAGGTCCACTCCCTATTCATACGAAGCTCCCCAAGGTGATGGCCCTCCTCCCAATCTAAGCCTCCTCACTCATCGTTAGCAGCAATTGCCATATAGGATTTTTAATACGTTTATTCATCTCTTGTTCCTCTTGCAGACACACATGGTACCCATTGAAATCTTAATTTTTGGATGCATAGGAATTAAAATCTTATTTTTTGTGTGTATAGAAACTGAAATCTTAGTTTTTTGGTGCATAGAAATTGAAATCCTATTTGTATGCATTTGTGAGCTTCAGTAGTCCAGTTTGCTTGTTGATTTAATATGCAAAAAATTATGGCTAATCTTTTTACTGATTGTTGCATACTGTGAAGCGGTTATTATCTGGGTGGCAGCAACCTGACAAGTGAGACCACGATGGCTTGGGCACCTCCCGTCACCAGCGTCACCTGCTAATTGCCAAGGTGTTTGTTGAAATACGTAGTCAAGGTGTTTTTGTTGAAATGCATAGCCTATCTTCTAGTTGCTAAGTTGATTGAGTGCAATACATGAGATTCTTTGCTTTTTGTGCTCTTGCCGGGATCTTTCTTCTTCCTTGCAGGGCTTAATGTGTTCAAAGCTGACTTCTAAGCTAATCATGAGCCAATAATGACCTGAACGCTGAACTGAATCCTCACCAATGTCAGTTTTGTTCCCAAAATTTTATATTTGTTTTCTGTTGGTTACTACGCGTGCATGCATACTTTTCTACGCATGGTGGAACTTCTCTATCTATGTAGTTGGCCACATTGCAGGCTGATTTCTGTCTCAAGTTGCAGGTCAATTTTTGTCTCTAGTTTGATGCATAAAAATCTGTCAATGTGTCCCTGACTGATCGAGTTGCATCTTGATTTTTTCTAAATTCTGTGCAGTGTTGGATTGCAGCCCTGCATGTTCAGGATAGCGACAGATATGTGCTCATGGAATTGATGCCAGCTGCAGAGATGGAGCAACAAGGTTTCTATGCAATTTATTTTTGTTTTTTTATGCTTTTTGAGGCAGCAAGTTTTCTGCAGAGGTGAATGTGGATTGCTTGAATGACAAACTGAACCCCCAATCTTTAGCAACTAGCAAGTTAGGATTTTCTATACTTCACTAGTGCCCCATGAAATGCCTGAATGAACTAGCAATGTGTGCAAATAATGTTTTATTCCCCAAAAATATATTTTTTGATTTCCTTTGATTACTATGCTTGCATTCATAATTTTCTATCCATGATGAAGCTTTTCTGTGATTTGTCATTGCTGTTTTATACTTTTCCTTGATATGGTGTGCAATGAAATTGAGTATTAATTTTTTGTCATGGGGTATGTATTCTATACGTTGTTGGGACAAATTTCTATGCAGTTTGGGTTGGAATTGTCATGGTTTTAGATAAAATAATCCCTCTAGAGGGTTTTTGTTCCTCTAATAAATACACATCCGTCCAAGGAGGAAGCAATGTTTGGGTTGTTCCCGTCCAGATTTTAATGAGAAAGTTTCTATGCACGATCGAGGTGCTGTCCCTAGGGCTCACCGACGAGCAGCACCAGGACAACGGCACGACGCGTACTGGTCCCTAGTGTTGTCCCAGTTGCTCAGATATCTGATATTTCTATGCTTCAAGATATTTCTATGAGATTTTTATGCATAGGTGATTCAGATTCTAGTATCTACATCGATGTGCGTTTCTGGTATCAAAGTTACAAAATGAAGTGTTCTAAAATTACTCGTTATTTTAAATTATTTTGTGCATCCCAGTGACGTGTTATTAATTTGTTCAAATTATTTATACTTTCATGTATTCACATGTTTCATGCCATTCAAACAAACAACGACATTGCGGTGACCACAAGGACAGCTAATGCATTGGGGTGGCCCTTGCTGCGTCGCAGACCGCTGTGGGGGCACGGCATCTCTGACTCCTGCAGCGGCGTGGCTTCATTCCCTCCACAGGGCACGAGCGGCGAGCGCTCCCCCAATATCTCTGGCAACGTCACCCTGTTTTTTTGTTTGTTGAGATTTGTATATGTGTGCATAAGTTTCTATGGATAACTAAATCGTAACTAAACCATAACTTCGTTTGCATTATATACATTGTTATAATAAATTTGTATACATTGTTGTATGACGTTATGAGTGCTGAAGGCCTTAAGGGGCTTTTATGTAGTTGCATACTTATAGTTTGTCCATCGAAGCACTAGTTTGTATGCATTCAATTATCTATCACGTGTTTTAAATTTTAAATTTTGGAGAAGACCAGGTTGTCTCCATGTGCGGTCTGCACGTTTCTATGCATCACTCTAGTACTAATCGTACATCCTTAGGATGCATGATGTTGTTAGAGGTAATCACGGTTGTCATGTGGAATGTTTATCTCATGGAGAATGTTTCTATACAGTAAAATATGCAACTTTTATTCATTCAATGATAAATTTCTATGCAACATCTTTCTTAAAAACTGTTCTATGCATCTTGATAAGTGATTCTATGCACTCATTCGGCCTCCAAGTGCTATGATTCAAGTGTTGTGATTCAAATTTTAATTTTTGTAAGAGACGAAGCAACTACCATGTTTCTATGTATTCGCTCACAAGATTTTATGTACAAATGACAGCATAAAACTCTATATCCTATTGTGCGAACTATGAGGATCTACAAAAATGCAGCTCAAGAAGCATCCCATGATTCAAATTTTAAATTTTGAAGATCTTTATTCATCCAACCACTAATTTCCATGTAATGTCGACACAAAAAATTTTATGTGCACCTTGACAAGTGATTCTATGCATATGACTTGTGCTCACATCGGTCACATGATTCAAATTTTAAATTTTTGAGAATAAGGGATCGTCTCCATGTTTCTACGCTCTCTCATACAAGATGCTATGCTTCGTTAGATGCACAAAATACTATATCTTAAAGCACAAATTTATGAATTTTAAATATTTCAAAAAAAATATTCAAATTGGATCTTGAATGATGTATAAAAATGTTAGGAGTCTAATGGCGAAAACCATTTTTGAATTGGATACTCGGTTGAAGAATTATCGCCAAAAAATAGAAGGGATTGAATTTGGAGGTTACATGCATGCATGCGTCAGGGCTGTCAGGTTGTGTAAGGTGGAACTTCCATCTCTATTAGTTAGGATGTCCATCTCATGCAAAGGTTTATATGTAGTACCAAGTTAATTTATATTCAAGCAACTACTAATTTCTATACAAGGTCGCGACAAAAAATATTTTCTGTGTAGCTTGACGAAGGATTCTATGCATCCAATTGACTGGGTCCGTAGAGCCCCCCCATCTGCCTGCGTGCGCCAGCTCTTGGGGACCAGGATGGTTTGGTTGGCTAAGATGATTGGGTGGGGGTGGTTTGTTTGGTTGGGTGGGCTGGTTGGGGCTCCTCATTAGTTGTTGGAAGCCCGGGTCTCCCATATATATATATTTCCATTTAAAATAATGGTTATACTTAGCAATTTAAACATTACTAAGAATATGCCCGTGCGTTGCAACGGGATGAAACAAACTATATATCAATACTGATAAAAATAAGAATGAAAATGGCATTTACAATATAAGCTAATAATGTTAATAATATGATAACATCCTATATTAAACTATTATCGAGTTAAGAAAAGCTTTGATTTATTCTCTCCCGATTATAGAAATTATTTAATCATAAGTATTACCATACCTTTAGTTTTCATACTATCCAACTGTATGTTTAGTTGGACTATCCGTTGATTGAGGTTTTGGCAAAAATAATTCGGGTTTGTAAACACAACTACATTAGCAATTTAGTGGTGAAATGTCGAAAAAAATATAGGAATGGAATAAGAGAGAGGATGTCAAAACATTGGATTGGAAAAACATAGGAAAGTAACATAAAGAGGTGTTTGGAATGCAGCAATCTATAGCATATATGAATTGAGAAAGTAGAAACAAAAAAGTGAACATTAATATGTAGTTGCAGTTGAAGTATTTTGCTTCAAGTGGTCCATGGTCCATGAACTTACATGTGGGGATCAATGGTCGATGAGCTTCACCTTCCCAATGTTTTTTATCCTCTGCTTTCAATTTCAGTTCAGCCCCCTCTCCGTAGAACCTTCCTCTCTGTCGGAGCATCCCTTCTGGTCGAGCTCGATAGAATAAAACACATAGATATTTATGGTTTTTTCTTTCTTCTTTCGATGGGCCAGAAAAATCGTAATTTTGGCCTCACGTACCCTCCTCCTGCAATATCTTCTAGGAGTATGTGGGTTCGGTTTCTCAAAAAAAAAAAAGGAATATGTGGGTCTAATTTCACCCGCTTTCTCTTCATTTTACAATTGATAAACTGTAGCGTCCATAATCCATCGCCGCCACCTGCTACATTGTGGTCGGCAGCAGTCGCCACGCGTTCAACGATCCGCTGTCCAGCACTCCCAGCAGATTATTGCAGAGAAAAACGCCTTCCTCCCCCCCGCTGCCCGCTACCTACGCTTCCCTGCAAGTTGCGACGCATCTCAGCCGGGCCGCCCCTTCTCCCTTGCGCCGCTCGGCCATCCCTCGCCGGGCGGGGCCGGGGCTCCCCAATAGCCCGCCGCTATCTTTCTCTCTCTCTCTCCGCTTCCACCCATGCCAGCGGCCTCCTCTTGTCCTCCCCAACCATAAATCATCGCCCTTTGCTCTCGCTCGCCGGATCCTCGCGGGCTCGGAGGCTTGGCCGCCAGGAGCTCATCCTCAGAGTAGGCAGCTGCGAGGCTCGGGCGCATCTTCTGGCGGCGCAAGCGCACCGGCCGCGCGGCGCAAGGAAGACCTGGCCGGTGGGAGCCGGCGATCCGCCACGGCACACGGTGGAGACGACGGTGCAGGCACCTCGCCCGGCGAGCGCGGGCGGTGGCGGCACGAGCGCCCGGGCTCCTAGAGGCGTGACCTTGTCTTTAGTCATTCTTTCTTTTTATTTCGTCGATTCGATTCGATTATTTCTCTAATTTTATCTTCGATCGATTCATGTATTTATGGAGTTTGGATTGATGTGGCGGATTCATGTATTTATGGAGTTTGGATTGATGTGGCGGTTTTGATTCAGTCTCGGTTTGTTCCCGAACACCTTTGCTTGCAGATTTGGAAAATCTTAGATTAGATTTTGGGATCCAAGGAAATCTAGTTGATTTCGGAGTGGGCATGGTTAGAGAGAATGCGGAGGCCAGACTAAAATTTTGGGCGTAAATTTTGCCTTTTAAATATTAGGTATAGATATGATGATAGTTCAATTTTTTTTATAACTTTCTGAGTGTAAAATTTTCAACATAGCAGTACAAAGTTTATAATTTGTAGTTCAAAGGTTTGAACCTAACACTACAAATTTACGTAATGTGACTGTACAAAGTTTATAACTTTATATATTTTTTAATCAGTTTTGCCTTTGTCTTTGTTTTTTCAGGGTATTAATCTGAAATACAGAATCAACATGTGCTTCATATTAGCTATCTCCAAATATATATATATATATATATAAGATGTACCCCAAAAACCTAGCCTTTCATGTTTTTTAGAACCATTTTTATTTTTTTATCGGCTGAATAATTAATATATAGACAAAGTATTATATATGGTACATCAAATAGTTGAATTTGAAAACTAGTACTCCCGCATCTATATAGGTATTTTGTGCAATGGTAACTTTGAATGTCTGTTTTATGGAGCTTCTTATTTATTTTTTTATCGGTTCAATCGTAATTTCGTTTGAAAATTTTTATGCTGAAAGTTTTTTAATTGCAAAATTTTTAGATCCGAAGTGCAAAAGTTTTGGTGCTGGGAATACAAAGTTTTTCGTTGGAAAAGCATTTTATTTAAAATAGTGGTTACATTATATATTTTCTATATACTATTTTTTAAAGTTGATTTTTGTTATTTTGTGTTCTAGCTTTTTACTTCTACTTATATACGTAAGTAAAACCATCCTCCCGCCCATTCACTACCCACACATCCGCTATCCCAAAAGAGAAAATAAAAAAGGCAGATTAAAAAAATGTTGCTCGAAAAAAACTACATATGAGAACCAAAAAATTGCTCAACATAATATGATGTCATAGGACAAATTGGGCTGAAAAACTAGACTCGAGAAGCTAGACAAGAGAACCGGAACCTAGAATGAAAGTTACGCCTGCATTGTTAAAGGCCCGAGAGCGCGTGCGTTGCTACTACTCCTGGTGCGCGTGCGTTGCTACTTCTGCTGGTGCACGCGCGCCTGGTAAGCGTAATCGTTATTCCGCACGTGCGCGCTGCGGGCGGTGCCAACGCACGTTTTCCCTTTTAGTGCGTGTCGTTTCCTTCCTCCGCCATCTTTTCTTTTTCTCTCCTTTTCTTGTCTTGCTCGGTCTGGTAATAAGGCGGAGGGGGTTTTCTAAATTTTTTGAGCAGGGCGCCCTTTGGTTTCCCCTTCTCTTCTTCTCTAGACAGCCGACCGAAGCAACAAAAAGGTCAGTCCACGTTCCACAAATGATGCTGCAGGAGCAGGGCAGGGGTGGTAATCTGTTGATGGATCTGGCCGGCGTCCGGCGATTTCTACTGAATTCCCGATACAAAGAACGCACGCAGAGTGGAACAGAATGCGGTATATACTCCCATCATCCAAAAAAAAATATTGTTTTTTATTTTTTAGACATTATGTTTGACTATTCATCTTATTCAAAAATTTATATACATTACAAAATAAATAAATTATTATTAAAATATCTCTAATAATAAAATAAGTTATAGTAAAATAGATGATTTTTATAAAAATTATTTTTTAGACACTATGTTTAATTATTTATCTTATTTAAAAATTTATATATATTATAAAATAAATAAATTATTATTAAAATATCTTTAATGATAAAATAAGTCATAGCAAAATAGATGATTTTTATAAAAAATTATTAATAAGAGGAATGATTAAACGCGATGTTCTGAAAGTTTAAAATGACAGGACGAAAGTATATGGCTGATGCAGAGCGGCATGCGCTCGCTGTGGTTGCACTGCATGCGCACGTGGGATTGCCGGTGACAAATAGGATCGTATTCGTATCGTATCGTAATCGTATCGGAGACCAGCGGATGAGCTTGGCGTTCACACGGGTCACGGGGGAGATGAGATGAGAATAGAAGAACCTCCCGTCAGTGAAGTTATGCGAATTTTTTTTTTTAAAATAATATTTCTTAAATGAATAATTGCAACTCAAGTATGCGGCGGATGGGAATTGCGGGTATAGCATCCAGTCGGCCCGACAAGTAGCCGATAGGGCACAAGTCGGCCGTGGGAGGGCCGACAGCTGCCTGTCGGCTTTTCACAAGCCGACTACTCGCCTCGACACAAAGATCGCCGCGGGACCCGTGGCACCCGACAGCCTATCGGCCGCCCACGAGCCGACCGCCGCTGGCCGGCGCGCTGGTCCGACTGAACCTCGCTTGGCGGTGTCGGAGAGCCGAGTGGGCCCAAGCCACCGGGCTTGTCGGCCGGCGGGAGGCCGACTAGCCCCCGTCGGCCAGCGGAGGGCCGACTGGCCCTAAATATCAAGCCGCAGCCGCCCGCTCCGCTTCTCTCTCTCCTCGGCCTCTCTCTCGCAGTCCCGGCGAGCGGCGGCGGCGACCAGGACGCCAAGGCCGGCCTCCCTCCCGTCACCGAGTGCGGATCCGGGAGGGCCGGCCGCGGCCATGGCGCAGCCTCCCTCCCCGCAGTTCAGGGCCGGGCCGGCCGGCCGTTTTTTTTTATAGCGGCGCCCTGTGAGTTTTTTTTTTTTTTTTTTTTATAGTATTATTTAGTTAAATAGATTTTGCTTAGGGTATATTTTAGTTAGGATGAATGATAGATTTAGTTAGGGTTTTATTTGATTTTAGTTTTAATTTATGATTACAGTGATTTAGTTAGGGTTAGAGTTAGGATGAATGATAGATTTAGTTAGGGTTTTATTTGATTTAGGTTTTAATTTATGATTACAGTGAATTAGTTAGAATTAGAGATAGTAAGGGTTTAATATTTTTTAGAAAAATTTATTTAGATAAGAAGGTTAGGATATGCTTTAGTGTTTATTTTAGCTCACATTAATTTATTTAGGATTAGAGATAGCGAGGGTTGATTTTTTTAGAAAAAATTAGTTAGATAAGAATGGTAGGGTATGTTTTATTTTAGATTTTAGGTCCATAGGGTATGTTTTAATTATTTTTTATTTTAGAAAAATTTAGTTGGCACTAGAGATAGCGAGGATTTTAGCTCACATTAATTTATCGTCCTCCTGGGTCTGTGCTGATAACCTGTTATTTTGTAAAGTTAGATTTTAAGGTTAGATAAGATGGTTAGGGTTTAATTTAGTTTAGGTTATTTTTATTTAGGTTTTTAAATTTATTTGCGTAGTTTAAGGTAGAAATCTTGGATGCATAAATTAATTTTAGAGAGATATTATTCATGAATTAACTAATATTTTCGTAATATTGGACCAGGAATGTCGTCCGATTTAGTTACTTTCAGAATTTATTATGGGAACGGTGAAATCAGATATGGGGACAGCGGGGTAGACCTTACAGAGTTTCAGTTCTTTGACACGCAACTGAATTGTCCGCTAGATTATAGCCGAAGACAACTTTTAGCCTGGCTGCATGAATACTTTCAAATTGCTCCCTCGCAGCATCGTTTCAGGATTAGTATGTTGGTGCCTAAGAAGCGAGAGAATGGGTGGAGGTGGGAGTTGTACGAGGCTAGTAACACGAAGAAATGGCATTTTCTCGTGTCTAAGGCGTTGGAGCGTCGTTATAACAACATCATGCTGGTTGAGTTCCTGGAGGGTGGCATGCAGGCAGAGAGTAGCAATATAGGTCAAGAACATGAAAACCCTGAGCCCACACCTATTGAGGAGACATATGTTTACCATCCTCAGGAGGTTGACAACACCGTTGAGGATGCAGCACATGAACAATATGCAGCTGGCAACACTGCAACAGATGCACCAGAGGAACATTACAGTCAGTCCATTGAAGCTGATAAGGGTGAGGAGGATGAAAGAATCGTCGAACAGATGGAGTTGGATGATGCGGAGCACATCGATTTTGTGGATGAATTTGCCGGCAAAAGATTTGACGATGAGACCGACATCCCTGAGGATTGGATTCACATAGCACCAGATGGCATGACGGTCGATGATGGTCATCATTCGTCATGGGAGTATTCGAGGACGGACGGAGGTCGACAAGGACAGATGTTTCATGACAAGATTCATCGCAGACGCCGTTCGACGATGGGCTTTTTTCGAAAAAGAAATGATTTTGGGTGGTTATATCTAACCGGACGACGTGGGGACGTCAAGTGTGTCACCCCAGGTTGTACTTGGCGTGTCCATGCTCATATGGCACGCACGGAGACTAACTTCACAGCCACTATTGTGCAACCACACAATTGCATCTTTGCGCACAACGCTTATGAAGCATAGGAACATGACGTACCGACTTTGTGGCAAAGGAAATGTATGGGGAAATTATTGAAAAAGTTGGCATGTCTCCTTTTCGGATTATGCTTGCTATTCAGAATAGATTTGGCTATGAGATATCTTATGATATGGCCTGGAGAGCAAAACAACTAGCTTTGGAGAGGAGGTTCGGTGACGTACAAGGACTCATATCACCACTTACCCGGCCCTTCTAGAGACCATTCAAGCCGAGAAATCACAGGACTATTATTGATTTTGATGACTATATAAACGAGCAAGGTGACCGTGTGCTTAAACGGGCTTTTTAGTCTTTCGGCTGCATGATACAAGCCTTTAAGCATTGCCGACCAGTGCTATGTGTGGATGGTACATTCCCGACCGACGATATAGAGGTACATTCTTCGACTTGACTATAGGTGTCGATGGTAACAACCAAGGTTGTGCCTATTGCTTTCGCCTTTGGTTGAATCGGAGAACAATGAAAGCTGGTTGTGGTTCCTGAAGTTGCTCAAACGAGGTCTCGTGGAAGATAGGGAGAATTGTTGCGTCCTGCATGATCGCAATGCAGGTTTACTGAATGCAGTAGAAAAGTTAAAGAATGGTATGGATCCAGAGGTGCAATGGCCCGATATCTGAGTATTTGGTGCATTAGGCATCTAGGTAGTAATTTCTATAAGCGGTTCAAGAGTAAAAAACCGATGGACCTATTCAAGAGGTTATGCAAGCGAGAACTTAAAAAAGAAATTTGAGTGCCTATGGGAAAAGTTAGATGAGCCGACGACAACTCACATGAAAGAAGTGCGTCGTCAACTTTGTTGTGCCACGAGAGGAGGAGCCAAAAGGGTCGGATCCACATCCCGATGAGCCACGAAGCAAAACTCGTCGACGCAAGGGTGGGAGATCATTGAAGTGTTTCTCAGATTGGATTAAAGAGGAGCCCCGTGAGAAGTGGTCCCCGCTTTATGACACATACGAGCACGCTACGGCATAATGACGACGAATCTCGGCCGAGGTATACAATTGGGTCTTTGAAAGGTACACGTTCCCTTCCCTCCGGGTTGCTATTATGGAGGGTATCCCGAGGGGGACAATTGTGTATCTACGAGACCGTTGTCAAGCGGCAAGCCTAGTCGTTCGTAATCCACAGGATGATATATGGATGGAGGATTTCAGCATACCTCGAAGAGAAGAGCGCTAAAGGGTCGATGCATAGGGTGTTTGCTGTTGGCAACCAGGACCTTGTCTTTGAAGTCATGCTGCGTGACAAGGGCGGACTTGGTATTGGTCCAAGCGACATAACCATGGAGGTTCAGTTGTGGCAGAGGATAACATGTGTGAGTGCACATGCAACAAACCGAAGTACTACCATTATCCATGCTCGCATGTGCTTGCTGCCTGTGGAAAAGCTAACATTCCCATGACATTTGTGTCTCCTTATTTCACCAAAGAGGCTGTGCTAAACACATGGTCGGGTGAGCTGCGAGGTTGGAGGGCCATTGCTGATTTCACAAAGCCTGTTGCGGATTCGGACCGTCTTTGGTCTCCGGATCCAGATAAAAGGGTGGAGGGAAAGGGCCGCCGCAAGAGTCGACGTATTAGGAATGACATGGATGCTTCGGAGGCTTCGGACAAACGTCCCTTCTGCTTAGCTTGCGGTGGAACTCATTTGAGGAAAAACTGTGAGGCGTACCCCACACATAGGCTTCCAGATGGAACAGAAGTGCGTCGTATTCCACAACACAACTATAGGCACCCCAATGAAGGAGGACCTAGCGCGTAACAGTGTTGATCTTATAATATGTTACGAATATGTATGTGTTTAATGTAATGTTGAAATTTCGAACAATTTGTAAAACTAAACTTTGCAATGGTTTGTAATATTTAACATCGAAGTATGCTGTAATAATTAAGCTCCCAATGTTTACTCCTTTGTAATATTTGAATTTGCAGTATGGCAGCAATGGAGCTCATTGACCCTGTTCTTGACCAGAAGCACCGCTCCAACTTCCACGCTGGGCAGCTTCCCCCACCCTTACGTCTTCGCACCCACGACGAGTTGTGGGTTCTTGACGACCGTTGGGTTCCACGGTTAGTTGTATTCATACCCTGTCCTGTCCATTTTTTGTTTATATGTAATTATCATTTAACATGGTATGTGTGTTCTTGTAACAGGTTACGTGCTGCGGGTCTACTTACGTTTGCACGCCTAGTTGAGCGACACCGGCTGAGGAGTTCACGTTTTCCGGTCGACCGGGCACTTCTCTCAGCTTGGACAGACCGCTGGAGACCGGAGACGCACACGTTTCACCTCCCAGTGGGTGAGGTGACTGTCACTCTTCAGGACGTCGCCATGCTCTTGGGTCTACCTCTGTCCGGTACACCAGCTCAGACCTGACAGGGTGCGGTGGACTCCGTACACGGCCAGATGCCATCTGATCTCGTGCGTCCCGGGTTTGTCCGAGTTGTGCTACCGCGACCGGAGAGCTGTGGTACACGAGGAAACGACCGGTGTTTGACGTCTTCGCCGAGCCGTCTTGTCGAGGCGTGTGGCACGTCGGTTCGAACACGCAGCAGGTGTTCCCCCTACCCCGACTTCAGCTTGACTCGTCCCACAGGTAAGTGTGGTTATGCTCTCGTTTATTCATGATGGTGTTACATGTCCATTCAGTCTTGTTTCTCGTGCAGCTCTTCTAGGAAAGGTCAAGGTGCAGCGCACGACCCGATCTGGGTTGATAAGATGCTGCCTTTTCGTGAACGCCTGGGCGGATCGCCGCCGACGTCCACAACCTAGGTGGCCCATTCGTCGAGGCCACCTACCGGGACTACTTGGGTTGGTTTCACGAGCCACACGCATTCGTCTCATCCCATCCCCGTGCCGACTGGAGGACGAGCCGCATGAGGCCGAGATCACCGACACGTTCGCCATGGAGCCGGCAGCGGCTTACCATGCGTTGGTAAGTATTTTTATTCATGCCTTGGTCATTTCATTATTTTTGAAATTGTACTTTTCACAATGTGTAACAATACATGTTTGATTTGCAGACGGATATCTGTAATGACGTGGGCAACGAGCTCCTATCGTATGCCCACCAATACGAGCAAAATCCTCCAAGAGTTGCTAGGAACGAGTTGGTTGCCGCCCTTCGACGATTGGGCCAGCGTTGCTTAGAGGGAGTACGACGGGCTTCCTGTCGTCGAACGGACATCATCGAGTTGCCTCCACGTGCGGCCTACGGGCTTAGGCTCGGAGCACCTCGTTCGGCCGCCCGGGACCGCCACGACAACTTTGGAGTCTTAGGTACTTCTCTCAGACCTTTCGCTTTCTTGCTACATTGTTACCATATCAAGCTGGCCATAATCTTTAAATTATGTTGTAGGTACCCGGGCTTCTTGCAGCGAGTACACTGAGGGTACGAGCAGCTTTGGGACCTTTTTCACGGATAGTACTCCACCTGCGTACCCGCCCCGAGGCCGGGCCTTCTCTCGTTTGTTGGTGCACCACAGCCCACACGGCCCGGCCGACGCAGTACTCGGCCCTCACGGACTTCACCCCGGAGGCACGACAGCGTCGCCCTCCAGACCAGTTCACGTTTCCTACGGGCCAGCTTCGTCACCGAGGAGCGCATGAGCCCACCAAGCGGGGTCGTCGTGGAGGTTGACTTCGTATTCATGTATGCTTACGTACTAGCGATGTGAACTAATGAACTCTTGGATTTATGCGTATTAGTACATTGAGCTCATTCAATTGGAGGCAACGCTCCAATACGATCCCACGCCTGCATCGAGGCAAAGGACAGTGCAAACACGAGCGATCCAACGCCTGCATCGAGGCCGAGGACAATGCCAAACTTGGCTCACTTCATTGCGTTCTCAGACTTTGCAAAGTACGTGTGGTCAAATCAATCGTGTCTGCCTCACAACATAGCCTTTTCAGTGAATGGTCAAATCAGCAATGTCATCAGTACAACGTGTTCTTTTCAGACTAGGGACCTAGCCTTTTCAGTGTATCGTCCCTTCAATAGTGTCAGCAATAAAACATAGCTTTTTCAGACTATACACCTAGCCCTTTCATTGTATGGTCCTATCAATATAGTTTTATTGATTTTAAATTAATGCAGTGTCCCCCGTCCAAATAAACTTCAGCACAACACCACACGTCCCTCGGCCTATATATACACCTCCCTTGTTACATGATTATTAGACATATCTGTGTTTGGTAGAGATGTTTGGAGGTAGAGGGAGGGGAAAGGGTGAGTCCTCCGGTAGAGGAAAAGGGGGGAAGAAGGGACCTCCCATTGTGTGGGAGGGTTCTCTAGGTCCGGATGATTGGGTGGAACCACCTGAGGATTTTCCACTTGAGGGGAAGAGTGACTTCACCAAAGATAGACCTCTCCGGGGATATGATAACCGGAGAGAGGAGTGGCCCAAATGCCGCCACGGTGAGGACTGCGTAGTTCAAATGAGCGATGACGATATTCATGGAGGCCGTCGTTTCTTCAGATGTCCAATAGGATGGGTATTTACTGGTCAACAATTATCTTGCGAAAGAGTTAATTTTTAAATGCTTACATGCTTATATGATTTTTCTATTTCAGGCAGCCAATGAGGGCGGCGATTGTGGATTCACTAGATGGGTCGATCCCGCTCCTATTTATCCCCATCAACAGTACATCTACTACCTAAAGAAGCGTATCTTTGATCTTGAATTCGAAAACCGAACCCCTGATCCCGACAGCAGCGATGATGCGGGTGCGGAGGAGGGACTCTGCTCTAATCCATACTGTCAATGTCCCTATCACAAGGGACCTCCTCCTCCACCATCACCGCCACCGCCACCGCCACCACCAACGGGAGGCTACATCGGAGAGGGCTCAACTCAGTTTGCTATGTGGGAGCATTATTAGGATGAATCAATGTTCGTGTCCGTGTTATGTATTCGTTGCTTTGTTAAATTTTTCTAAGGCATGTTAGGTTTAGTTTGCCACCTCTTTTTCATGCTTTACTAGAGGTCGCCACATGCCATTATTAGTTGTCATTGCAGGTTGTCTTCTGTTTAATTCTCTAAGACGTCGCTATGTTCATATAGTGCGCTGGATTAATATTAATATATGTTTGTCTTTCTACTTCGTGTTTAATTTTTTTTTCAGGCAACCCAAAGAAAATAATAATAACCAAAAAATTTTACATAGCTTTAAGATAAAAAAACTATGTGAAATAGGAGGGGGAGTGTATTTTATATAGTTGAAATATGACAACATATGTAGAAGAGGGGGAATGCATGAAATATAGTTATAGGCTCTGGGGGGGCCGATGGGTCTTATCGGCCGGCCAAGGCCCCGACAGCCTATCGGCTGGGCAGGGGGGCGATCGGCTCCGGGCGTCGGCGGTGGGCGGCTGGCCCGGGCCTATCGGCCTTCCAGATGCCGATCGGGCGGGGCTGTCGGCACCGACAAGCTTTGAAAAGGGAGCCTATCGGCTTTTGGACGGCCGATAGGCCTCTTATCGGCTTTTTGGGCTACCGACAGGCCACCTCTCGGCTCCCACGCGGCCCGACAGACTTCTATTTTTGCAACACCCCAATAACAGCTTCTATATTCGCAATTATTCATTAAAAAAATATTATTTTAAAAAAAAATTCGAAGTTATGCTCTCTCTCTCTCTCTCTCGTTGCATTCTGCTGCATTGCATTGCACCGCATGCATGCATGCTGTCCGGTGCTGTTTGGTGTGGAATGTGGAGACTGACCGAGACCGACCAACGTGCTTGATGGAATATATCGCATGCAGTCTCACAGCCTCAGATGCGGTCGATGTGGCGAACCAAACCAAGAATTCCATTTCGTTTGACGAGGGAGGGAGTGTACCGGAGACTGGATATCCCTGGATGCAGAAACAGTGGAGACGGTGGGGCGGCGGTGCGATGCGGCCCGGCCGGCGCGCGGATCCGTTCCATTCCGGCATCCGGCACGCGCGCGGGCTCAAAAGTGTCGGTGATGATGTGCGCCGGTGCGTTCATGGAGGAATAATAACGTCGTCGCACTGTAGTATGCGTGGTTACAATACAGACTGCGGAAAGCAATGAAGAGGAGATGGCGCACGTGTGTGTGAGCAAATGCAAATAAGGCGCCGGGCCGAGAAAGCGGCGGCTGGCTCGGCGGCTCGTCTGAGTCGACGTCGTCGTGACTCGTGGCCGACGACGCGTCGTATCGGAGCTCAAGTCGGCCGAGAAAAGCAAAAGAAAAGCGTTGTGGACGCGGAGTGACCAAGTGAGTCGTCGAGCGAGCGCAACAACCACCCACCTGATCTCGCATCAAGGCATCGACCTATTGCATGCGGCCGGTGTGTGCCGTGTGCGGCAATAGCCATCGACGGCAGCCGCGCTGGTGGTGCACGCGTCTCCGGGCTGAAGCCGCCCTTGGCTACAGTATCACACTAGCCGTCTATATATCACGTGTCGTGCCTCGTCGCGACTCCAACCGTCGTGCGTTTCCGAGTCAACTGGCCCCTGGCCGGGCTGCGGTGAGGCAGACGTGTGGGTGGTGCAGGACAGTGCAGGTCAGTGCGATGCTGACGCTCACCTCCGCCCTTTCCAGGTAGAGGCTGCGCAGGAACCTGCAGATGCAGCGCCAGCGCAGGTATCTCACTGGGAATCCGGATGTCGATGGAAACGTATCAGTCCATGTTCACTCATGCCTTGTTCTCTTTGCATGCAAGTTATAAGTTTTTATACTCTCTCTCCATTACATTAATTTCTACCCGTATATATGGAGCATTAAATGTAAATAAAAAAATAACTAATTATACAGTTTAGTTGTAAATCACGAGACGAATCTTTTGAGTTTAGTTGGGCCACGATTAGACAATATTTATCAATTACAAACGAAACGCTACAGTACTTAGAATGCAAGTTATTTGCAATCTAAACAAGGGCTCAGCTCGATCGGCAACTCCTCCAGCACGACGATCCTGGCCGGACCCCGGCGCAGGCCGCGGGTACAGTCTCAAGGACCTTCCATTTCCGCTGGTGACAGCTGACCGGTCGCGCCTCACGCGCATGCTGCCGGGTGCCCCTTGTTCGCTTTTACTCCCTCCGTCCCTTTTTAATTGTCGCTTGCGCTTCCCAAGAAACAAATGCCGGCAATTTTAATAAATACTAAATATTATCGATTAGTATCATAATTAGTATCATTGGAAAGATCTTTGGATCTAGTTTTTTAACAAATTTATTTAGAGACACAAATATTGCACGTATTTTCTACAAATCGAGTCAAACTTATGGCACGAAAATCCACGGCGACAATTAAATAGGGACGGAGGGAGTAGCTGCTAACTAATCCATCGCACCTTATCTGCCTATCATCTCTTATCTCCCGGATAAAAAGCGACCAGCACCATCCATGACCACCACCACCACCACCTCCGCCTCCGATGTCGGATCGAGGCCCTAGCTGCGTGCACTCTCTCATTCTCATCTGCCACTAACATCGATCGATCTTCCCCTGCTGCTTTTTCGCTCTTGGTATTTCCTTACTCGACTAGAAACTACTTTTTTCTTTTTATCATCTGAATCTATCTATCTATCCACTTCAACTTTATAGTATATATGGCAAGCATGCTTAATTAATTTGCCGTATCTTCTAGTACGTACTTGCCTCGCTGCAAATAAACTGCTAGCAACGCCGCCGGAAAGCAAAGCAGCTGCAGCTCCTTGTCGCACCAATGTGATGTGCAGTGGATCACTGTGCACTTTGCTGCTGACCCCGGCCGACAGAGTGGTCTCCTGACCCCGCCCGACGCAGGGGATGGTGGCATGCCAATAACGACGAGCTTCATGGCACTTGCAGACTAAAGAGCCTCCAACAAGTACAGCTCAACAAGTCCCATCGTTCTTTCTAAAACTTTAATTTCTGCTAGGCATATCGAACAGAAGGTGGAGACACTTGGAGTATCATTGGTGCTCTTGTACGTGGTGGCCTTATTCTGCTAGGCATATCGAACGGAAGTTGGTATTATCTCATCCGTAAACCACTGTACATATTTTATAGCAAACTCTATTCCACGACCTGTGGCCCGCTTGCGTGACCTTATGACCCATGTCGGCGTCATCTCCTCCGACGATCCGCAGGAGAGGATTAGGGGATGCCTCTTCAAATGTTGGAGAATTTCAGAATGTTCAACTTAATTCTTAGTTTGAAAAATATTAGTTCATCCAATGGAGTCGTGAATAAATCTGCTTGTTGATCATCGGTGTCTAAAATCTCAGTTTTGATATCTCATTTTGCTTGGTGATCTCTTATAAAAGTGATGGAGAATATCAATGTGCTTTGTTCTAGAGTATTGAACCAGACAAAGGCCCAAGTATTTGCGCACAACAACTACCCGTGAAGATGTATTCACCCTTGGCCGATGATATGTGACGAATTTTGCTTCTTACAGGATCATGAGAAAAAATGATCCTCTATAGGATCTCTAAATGACGTAGCTATGTTGTGTAATAAGCCATTCTCTCAGGACTCTTCTTCTTAATGAAATATATGTAAAGTCATGTTCGAAAAAAATATCCTTCAATTAGTTGTCATAGGCCCGAAGTACATGCTCTTCCTATCAACTTTGCATCCGGTATAATCTGAATCAAAATATCCAACAAGTTCAAATTGTGCACCTCTAGGATACCACAATTCAACATTTATGTAAACTTCAAATACGTCGATATTGTTTTCACCATAGTCAAATGACGTTCTTTTAGAGAGGCTTGAAACCTGACACACATACATATACTAAATATGATGTCCAGTCTTGATTCAGTCAGACGAAGTAAACTTCTAATCATTGACCTACTTAATTTTTGATCCTCTGTTCTCCTCTTTCATCCAAATCCAAATGCCAATTAGTGTTTCATGGGTGTCCTAGTGGCTTCGCTTCTTCCATACCAATGCAAACTTATTCGGTACATCCTTCATTCAAATATTTATCGTGTCTCACAAGTGTACCATATGCTTCAATTGTTTGATTTGCAATCCAAGGAAGAAACTCAACTCTCCAACCAGCATATACTCCCTCTGTCCCAAAATAAGTGCCGTTTTCGCTTTCTGAAAAATAAATGCCAGCAATTTTTATAAATAATAAACATTATCAATTAGTATCATAATTAGTATCATTGGAAAGATCTTTGAATCTAGTTTTTTAACAAATTTATTTGGAGATATAAATATTGCACATATTTTCTATAAATCAAATCAAATTTATGGCACGAAAACTAGAAACGACACTTACTTTGGGACGGAGGAGTACATCTCAAATTCTTTTGCCATTATTTTTCTAAACTCTTCACCAAAATGTTAATTTGTTGATCCAAATATGATGTCATCTACATATATTTTGCACACAAATAACACTACTACGTAAATCTTTTGCGAGGCGGTCAAAATTCATTAAACGAGTCGGGCATGCACTGCCGCATCAGAGATAACGTCACGATTAATTGCATATTTTACAAGGCGGTTAAAATGTCCGTCTCGCAAAACAAAAAAAAAAACAAAAAAAGAAACCCTAGCCCGGATGGGTGCCAGGATCCGGGCCGCAAAGCTGGATCCGCCGCCACCGTAGCATCCGGCGCCACCGCCACCCAGTCCGCCTCGCTATCCAACGCTGGAACAACCGCCGCCTTTGTCGGGCGCCATTCTTTGTCGCAGATCCGCCCCCCCGCCGTGGATCTGGCTCGTTCTACCGCCCCTGCCCCCTGCATCCGATGCCATGCCACTAGATCCACCGCGAGCTCGCCGGATCCGCGAACCCTAAAAGCCTGATCCGGACCTGGAGGTGGTGGAGATGATGGAGGATGACACTGCCAGTGGAAGAGCTCAGGGGAGGAGTGCCACCGGTGGAAGAGTTCTGTTGCTCGTGCCGCCTACCGCCAGCCCGCCATGTCACCGTGCTCCTCCAGATCTGCGACCTCCTCTAGACCGCCAAGCCACTGCGCCGCCGGGCCGCCGGTCACCGCGGCCACCACGCCGTCAGCGCCCGGGCCGCTGGCTCGCTGCCGCCACGCCCGTCGCGCCACCATGCCACTGGTCGCCATGCCGCCGCCTAATGCCCGCGAGTTCATGCAGATCCACGAGCTCTTCGGGCTCCTAGGCCACCGCGCCGGCCATGGGAGGAGGGGGGGGGGGAGGGTCGAGCGCTGGCTGCCGTGCGGGCCGCTGCCCGAGTGAGGATGGGGAGGGAGGGGAAGGGAGGCCGAGGGCTGCGCCCGAGTGAGTAAGGATGAAAACCCTAAGTGCTTAGTATATATACTTGGAGCCACCTAACGGACCGAGTTGGACTTTTCTAATTCAGAGTGGGCTTGGCCTTTTTAACCGAAATGGGCTTCTTCTAAGTAGCCGCCTCCGAAAATGGGGGCCTTATAAAAGGCGGGCCACTTATAAGGCCCGCCTCGGTTAATAGATTTTTAGAAGCGGATTTTTGCAATCGTCTCGGTTAATATAGAATGCCCGCCTCGGTTAATCCGAGGCATTAACCGAGGCAGATGGAAATTCTGCCCGTCTCCGAGGTCTTTTCTAAAAATGCCTTGTAAAAGATTTTTTTGTAGTGTAAATCATTTCCAATTCTTTTAGTGAAGAGGGTAGTGTCAATCTTCCTAGGCTTGTTTGTCTGCACACGAATACATCTTAATCCACGTGGTTTTGGAGGGACCGAGGGAGGAGAAAATTTCACAGCCTATCATATATTTGTCTGTGTGCCAAGGCTGGAACATATATACAGCATACACTGTTTGGATAAAGATCGACGACAGAGATGTTGCGGTTGCTTTCGCAGTGCCACGGATCGGAGCCGTGCGTGGCGCGGGACCTATCCTGCTTGCTAGCTGGACTGGACTCATCTGATACGCATGACACCGTGTGCTGGTAGCAAAGAAACGGTGGATACGAAAAGAGTCTCTCCATATCTATTCAGATGACACCGTGTGCATGCAGAGATAATAAGCCTGGGTCGCAGTCGCAGTTGCTGCCGTCGCGTCCACCAAGCCATGCATCGTCGTCGTTTTGCTCCGCCGTGTCCATGCAAATTAAAGGTTATATATTGTCCCACATTGCATTGCACGATCATACGGAGACATATATATGGCAAAAGCCTAGTAAGTATTTTTTAAAAGACAAATTGTGACATTGTTTAGTTGCTCAAAATATATCCTGATATCTAGATAGGTTTCACAATAGTTGAGTGAGAGCTAAAACATATAAAGGACTGCATGAACTGGTCTAATCCTAGTAGGAGTACGTAGTAGATGCCAGATCCATCTCAGTATGCTTTTTTGTAAGGCGGGCGTGCACATCCTATGCAGCTTATGTTATCCCTCCTACTTTTACATATTTTTCTATATGGTTAGTTGCTAATAAGATAACTTACTTTGAGTAGTGCTCAAGGCAATCATTTGGTCATATACTCCTATATCCTCACACAAGCTTCACACAGTAGTTTGAGGGCACATCAGACTTTACTTTGATTACTTTACTTTAATTCATTCCTTCTGTTGCAATACTCCTTGTTTAGTTCGTTTCATTACCAGAAATTAGAAGATGCCTATTTGCTGTGGAAGCGAGATGCATTTCCTGTTACATTTTGGAATTAACAATATTCTTTTTCTTTTCGTAAACTTCTGTATCAGGTGACAATCACAGATGAAAATTTAATCCTGGTTACAAACTTACTATACTTACTGAGTTGGACTAACCTAGTCAAGACCTTACACGTATATGCCCTGGACAAATATCAGCCTGGATCCTGAACCATGCATCCTTGCAACTTGCAAGTTGTGGCCCGCCAATACGCCAATAGTCACAACTCACCACAACAATCTAGGAGTTATTAGGCTAGTGCAAAATATCCGATACCCATTACCTGTACCTGAATTACCCGAGACCAGGGTACCGGGTACCCAATCCCAAATTTGATTCGGATTACCGGTAATTCGAGTAATATCCTTGGTACCCGACCTACCCAAACTATCCGAATATGTGTCTATGTCTTTGTATTGATGTATGTATTGTTAGTTGAACACTTCAGCTTATCACTTTATTAGTATATGATTCTCTCTATTTAACAAGTGACTGCAATATATTATTATCTTCAAATTGCTTTTGAAATTTTATACAAATTGCTGCCAAAATTATGTATAAATTACTACTAAAATCTTTTGCATAGTTTGCAATTTTTTTGAATTCAGATATCTTGGGTATATCCGAATCCGAATTAATGGGTACCCAAAATTGCTGGTAGTGTTTTTTCGAGTGAATATCGGGTTCATTACCCGAATTTTGAATTATCTGACCCGAAAAAAATCGGGTAACCCAAACTCTCAAGCCTACAGGAGTTGATGACTGTTATGCTCAGCTATTTAAAGGATTGATTAATTATAGTCCTCTATATATTTTGAATTTAATTTCGGTGTGGTTTATTTCGAGCTATTAGCTATATATAGCTCAGATGCTAATAGATGCAAAGCTCTAACCGTACCACAATGGAAGAAAAATAGGACAATCAGTAAAGGTATTCGGGCCGGGCCAGTAAATCTTCGCCAAATAAAGCTACTTTACCAGTTTCTAACAGAGATATGTGCTGCTGGCAAGTGGCCGAAGATGATATTCTTACATATTCTTGAACCGTTAAGAAAATATTCTTGCCATTAGTTCTTATACGATTTCCATGGATACAAAAGAAGCTTCGGAAGATTTGGGCCATGATTAGCCGGCGACCTAGTTGCGTGCGTGCCAACGGCGGGCATAGGACAACGTGTTCATGAAGCCGAACTGACATTCCTGTAGTAGCTAAGCTTTCTGCCCATCTTTCTAGTTTTGGAGATCTGGTGTTGTGGTCCATTCCAACAAACCACCTATAAAATCGACAAATTATTGCTACACGTATATACAATAGGCCCTATATGTGGTTCATTTTTGTAGATCTATGGATTTCATAGCTAGGGAAGTTCTTAGTTCTAGCACCGCTACATTGTTTAGAAGGCATGCTACGAGATAGGGAAAAAAAAAGGTTTCTAATTAAGGTTAATTTGTGAATATGTAGAATAATTATCATAAAACTTGAAATGTATACTCTGGCCTTGTTCGGTTTCCTCCAAACTTCTAACTTTTTTCACTCTCTCTTCATCACATCAATTTTTACCCGCATGTATGGAGCATTAAATATAAGTAAAAAAATAACTAATTATACAGTTTGGTTGTAACTCATGAGACGAATCTTTTGAGCCTAGTTGGGCCACGATTGGACAATATTTGTCAAATACAAACGAAACGCTACAGTTCCAACTTTTTTTAAAAGTTGGAATCCGAACAAGGCGTCTCTTCGTTCCAAGTTATAAGTTGCTTTGACCTTTTTTGGTATATCAAATTTGCTATATATCTAGGACTACAAAAGAAATTTAATGTTCTAAAAAATTCAAAACGGCTTATAGTTTTGAACGGAGGGAGTAATCGATATGTCTAGTTAGTCCAAATCTTTCTGGTTTGCGACAGTTCATTATGGGCACATTTTTTCTGATAAAGTATATAAGATGATTTTTTAAATAAATACTGTACTAGCAGGAAAAGGAAAACCAAAATGAAACTAAAGTACTCTTGCCCTAGAAAATTAACTTGTCAAGCTTTGGCAATTCTAAGAAAAATCAGTGCCTTACTAAATTTATTTTCCTTGGTGCCCTAACTATAGTAGTGATTCCATATTGTTTGCTACTAATAATAATGTGAAAGGATACAACCTTTCATAGTTAACCGTGCATGCATGCCAAGCTACGTACTCAATAATTCCAATTCACATGATTACATACATGCACGACTATATGGAATTAATGTCGGTAGCTAACGAGCTATTCACACATATGTTTTGTGTAACAAATTTAAATCCTAGAGTACTACTATCTTCGTCCTGAAATATAAATGATATGAGGCTTTCCTCAATCAAACTATTATAAGTTTGGCCAAGTTTATAAATAGGGCATTAAATTCTACCACGTCAAATAGATAATCTATGATACTAAATTCAATTTTGTAATGTATCTAACGATGCTAATTTGATGTCATAAATGTTACTTGTTTTTTAACAATAAATTTGATCAAACTTATGATAGTTTAACTTAAGTCAACTAAAAATCTCTCATATTCGAGATAGAAGAAGAATGTTTTGGGATACACATAATCGTTGGGAAATGCATAGCTAGGGTTCATTGTTTTCTTCTTGATTATATGCTATATATATTTTAGCACGGAAACGTTGGTTCCTAATGATGGGGAAACATATGATATGAGCTCATAGAACATATTCCATCGTAGTTTCCCTCTAATTGTCTATAAGGGCACATATCTCTGCGAGCACTTAGCACCAATTAATCATGTGGATTTAGGTCAAGCGTAGACTGGCTTTACACCTATGTCATGGCCTACTAGTTAGTGTATGCAGATTTGCCAATCACGAGAGGCAATGCAAAGGTGAAAGGAGTGAACTAGGAATTTACACCTCTATTGCCCATTTACAAACTGTCCGCATTTATATTATGTATCTCGATTGTGTGCTTACTTTCCTAACTTAGTTTGATAGGCTAGTGATAAGTTTAGAACTTAGGTTGCAAAACACTTTTGCGCGGTAGAGATATTAACACACCTAGCAAAAATCTTAGTTGCACATCTAGATAGATTGTTTCTTACGTAAGTTTTGACTAGGTTGTTTTTAGAGGCCTCAGTTTTAGTAATTTTTAAGTCTAAGGTCAGTTTTAATGGGATTTCATGGGAGGTGTCATACATATTAAATAGGGTGCCACATCAGTTTTTCAATGAAACCGGAAAGAGAGAGAAGGAAAACGTTTCATCCCGATGAAACGACCTAGCGGCGTTTCCAACGAGTTGGAAATCGCGTGAAACTAGCGCTGAGGGGAAGAAGTTTCATCGCCGAGATGCCGTGCGCGCACTCCTCCGCGACTCCGCCCACCGGCATCTTCCTGCGTGCGCCCCTTTTCTTCCCGCGTGCTCGCCCCATTCTTCCCGCACCCGTCTCATCCGGCGCGCTCGCCCCGTTGGAGCCGCTAGGGCAGAGTCCGGCGGCCATGGATCCACCGTCGGTTGAAGGTTCCGGGCGCCGCGCATCGAGCAGAGGAGGGAAAGGGCGCCGGGCTGTGCGCCTGGGAATGAAGACGGCCCGCTCACCTGTGCCATCACCGTCTCTGGCTTCCTCACCGGCTCCGCCACGATGCTGCCGCCGATTTCCGCCCCTGCTGCGCCGACTGCCGCCCCTGGTATGCTGATTTGCGTCCCTGCTGCGCCAACTCCCACTCATGCTACGCGGACATCCTCCCATCGGCGTCGCCTTCAACGATGCTGTCACGACCACCGAGTGGAGCAGGATCTGGGGCCATACCCCCAAATTTTACATATCTTCATGGAAATCTAGAAGGCCTAAATCCATGGTAAGCAGTTGATTTCGATCTGTGCAGGACTCCAATTGCTAGATTTCTGCTTGACGTATTGTCTGTTCAAAGCAGTTTATCTATAGCTTGATGGCACTTGTATTTTTGGTTTTGATTCTGTGCAAATTTCAGGGGCTATCCGCCAGGTGGTTTTCTGAATTTTATTCAACAACCACACTATCCGTAGCCAAGTGCAAGGAGAACTGATTTTTACAAATAGAAATTTAATGCCTGCAAGTGTTTTTCCCTGCAACTGATTTTTACAGATAGCAATTTGATACCTGTCAGTTTCTAGTGAGTTTGTATATTCCAGTGATCTGTCGTCATTTGCATTGGGAGCAGTAATCTATCTTGGTTATCTAAGTATCTTAGTAATCTTAGTTTTGAAGCTGTCCTAGTAATATAACTTAGTTCTGAACAACCTTATGAATGCTGCAGTTTACTGCTATATTTAGCATGTGTGTGTGAATGAATGTGTACTGCTGCACTATCTAATATATGAGACTGCTATAGCACCTGATGCACTATCTATCTTAGTTACCTGTCTTTTGTCTATCTTATTTCTGAATGTGAATGCAATTTCTTGATCTGAGATGCTTCTTGGTTAGAGGTTCCCATGCAGAGGTAATATCTATGACTGCATTTGTAAACCTGTTTCCAAAGATGCTGATTGTGCAATGGTGAAGAGGCCAAATTTTGCATCTGTCAAGCTGTGACTACTTGTATCTGTGAAGCTGTGAGCATGTGACTGCAGAGCTACTTGATAGCCTGTGATTGTCAAAAGATGTTGGTTCTTCTTCAGTTAGTTCAGTGACTGAATCTTTCATTCAGAATTTCTGCTTACTACTTTCGCATGTGAATGCTAGTGCTCCACTTTCTCATTGAAAACTACTGTATATAGTGCATGTGTAAATGCTATCTAGTGCACGTATGGCAGTTTATTTGGCCGTACGGAATTAGTTTGATCTCTAATATGCAGCCGTATGTGATAAGTTTGATTCGAACACAACAACAGCTACAAAGTTCATCTAGCATGTTTGATCACAACAAAACACAAGAATTAAATGCTATAACAAGTCTATGAAACAGTGCAATGAAACTATCTCATTGAGAGAGGTAGTTTCATGATCCAGCTTCCAAGATTAATGATATTGGAAACAGTGACATGAAACGTTGCATTGAGACTGGCCTAATTTACCCTCTCTTAGGCATCGCGGTCCCTACAAACTGCACCTTGAAACAAATGTACCTCTTATCAGACAAAAATATTTATGATGCTAATAGTTATAGAAATCCACCCTATAATCAAAGCGGCATAGCATAATTTAGGATGTTAACTACACTGTCATCAGTGCCTATAAAGCTGAAGAAAAAAAAAAGGAAACATTAGCAATGAGTTTGACACACATATTGTTCTTAAGGTGCTTTCAAACTATACCACCCAAAAGAAGCTTCTGGTCCGTACCCCTTTGGTTGATTTTTTTTTTTCTTTTTAGAAGCAAAAAAGCATCTCCCGAAAACCCAACAAAAGGCAGCCTTACCTGTGCTCATTGATGAACTGGGACGTCTCTAGGCCACCATGATCATTAGTCAGGGAGAGCAATCTGGATCTGAATTCTGATCAGCCTACAGTATATATGTCCATGGAGAACTCCCAAGTAGCGAGCCTGCCAGTACCCTTGTACTAGATAACAGTAGTGCTTCACGAATAACAGCAGGCCATATTCTCGTATCCTAGCTAGCTAGTAGGCCTGCAATGCGACCTTGCACATGCCAGATCTTGTGTCTGACCTGAAATAGAATGTTCATTATCAGAGAATAAATTTTGTAGTATGACGACAACAACAAATGTTTTAGGAAGTCCTAAGGAGGTTGTTGTCCAAAAACTTCAGACAATCCTAGTTTACGAGAAACATGAGTAAACACAGTTCAGTACCTATAGTTATCCTAACAATCCCTCCATTCTTAGATAAACACTCAGGGATACATATAGTCAAACTTTAGGAACTTCGACCACTAATGTGCAGAGAAGTATTCACATCTATCATATGGAAATGAAGATGGTTTTGAAAGATAAATATTATCAAATAACTATAAATATTATCAAATAACTATATCTTCTAAAATTACATCGAAGCAATATTAGAGGCATGGACAACAAAGAATGTGTTGAACTAATGGATACTTATCAAAGGGGGCATCACAAAGCACTAAGTAAACTAGAGCAGCATCCATCGGCACAAACATATTGCATTAAACATTCTCCAATCGAGCACAAGACATTTTGTTCTCAACAAATAGACCAAAGCTAATTCAATATAACATGGCAGTGAAGGCAAAATCACTCAACGAGAACTACTCTTCATGTAGCTAATGCCCTAGCCTCATATGATGCCTGGCTACTTCACCCATCCCAAGTGTCATTACTTCTTACACAAACCTAACATATCTTTTGAGCATGTCAGGATCAACAACCTTTTAAATGAGTACCCAAGATGATAGTCCTTCATTGACTATTAAATTAGATAGCCCACTAATCATCGGTCATCCTGGTACTTCGGCCATCTTCACTACCAGGGTCCCCGATGACCCCAACAAGGAAGCTAATGGAACCTCCCTGCCATGGATCCATCGGAGGCTAGTCCTCCATGTGCTGCCATCGCCCTCCAGCTTGCTAGCGGTGCCGAGCAGTCCGGAGAAGAGAGAAAGGAAAGAGAGGGGAATGAGGAGAGGGCTTGGGTTAGAGGCGATTGGGCGGTGGCGGGGGGGAGGAGGTATTGGTATTAATTAACTCATCACTTGTTTTGGTAGTCACCTATCAATTACCTACACCTCTAGCAGTGTAATAGGTTGTCATCCCTAGCTATGGTGCCCAAGAATGTTTGTTGGTACTATCTAGCATTATTACAAGAATAACACCAAATAGATCTATATCATTTTATGTGACTAGAAAGAATATAAAGATATATACATATATATGAAATGGATCTACAAGCGCATAGATAATTATACTATTGTAGTATTTTACCTAGTGTATTACCAGGTTGTCGATTTATATTTATACCACTAGAAAGGTTTGGCAGGATATATTGATAACTTATACCATTAATACAAAAGTAAACCATAATCTCAAATCTACTCACAGCAGGGATAAGTCATAGGATAAATATATATAATAAGCATTGATCAAGCATCATAATAAGATAATAGATTCACTCAAAGCACTCTAACTACCACAATAACGCAATCAGATCTGAATATTAGAGGAATAATTCCTAGTGCCATTCTATAACTACACATCAATGAATACTTCAATTAGTGCAAACATACCTAGCAATCATCGTTAGGTCACTTACTATATCATTATACCAACACATAAGGAGCATCAACTAAGGAAGAAATTAAGACAATCGTCACCCTCTATCGCGACCGCGCTCTACAATTCCTATATGCGAAGGGTGGATTACAGAGGATTCAATGGATCTGTACACCCACGAGCTACCACACAACACGGCACATCAGGGGGCACTCGCAGATAAATAGAATATCTAGACTCCATGTCTACATAATGCCTACCACTCAACCATGGTTCCTTTGGATAAGCGCTATACGAGCATATATACGAATTCAATAGCAAAGTGAACTAACTATGCTAGACATGTAATCAAAGTAGATGATGAACATTGCAATCAAGAACATAAATAGATGAAGATTAATTGTTGCCATAAACGATATAATAAACACAATAATGAATAATACAATACTAGAGTTGTTGATGGTGGATAACGTCAACTTTTATTAGAACTTTAGACATGAATGGATACATGAATACACAGTAGTCTAGGGTTTTAACTGACAATTTCCATGAGTTTTGCATATTCTGTATTTTCCAGGGATTATTCTAGAAAAGCATAAAAGAGGGATTAGAGTGCATAATTATCACGAAACTTATCCGCGTCGGAAAACATCGTCATCAGGCTCAGGAAACATCTAGAAGACACTCGGCGGCCAGGACCCGCAGGGGTCTCTAGGTGGGGCCGGCCGGCCCCACCAGGCGGCCCGGTTGGCGCCCCTAGGTCAACGCCGCCGCCTCCGGAGTCTTCCTCCTACGCTTCCTTGGCACCAAAGTAAAGCATCCCTATGTCGATCTAAGTCGGTTTAATCCGACGGTGCATATAACATGAAGACGCGGATCGATGACGTGGCGGTTTCTTGCCCCCTACTCCACCTCGGCCTATATAATGACGCCCCAAGGCTCCTCCTGGAGGCATTCTACACCCGGTGCTTTATATTCTCTACATAAATTAGGGTTAGGGTCCCTCTAGTTGATCTAGTTCTAGTTCATCTAGTTCTAGTTCGTCTAGATATAGTGATTAGGAGAGACTAGTCATCTAGATCTAGTCTTGTTTAGAGATTGGAGAGATAGAGTAGAGGAGTAGAGATTCTGGAGGAGTTCCGGCCTGTCAGTGCTTCTTCGTGGCTATATTCTTACGGATTCAACTCCCTCGCCTGGGAGTCGTGTTTCGAGGTACTTTTGTATTCAACATTTCGATTCAAGTAAGCGGTTGTTCTTATTTGTTCTTAAGTTTGCAACTTATATTGAGTACTTTGATCTATAGGACCCTGTAGATTGAAGTTGTATTTCATAGTGTAGGCGTGGTGCCTAGGCTAGGTTTACTTGTGAATGTCCCCTGATTGGCCGGATAGTGGTAGCTCGCGAAGATGACTTTATAGATTCGTTGAATCCTCTGTAGTCCACATCCTGTTGATAGGATCGATAGGCTCAAAGGTTCTTGTTAGGAGAGAACTCTGATTTTTGCTCTTATTCAGGTTACTTGCCCAGTTAAAATGGTATTACTCAAAGCTTACCGGTTGTCGGAACTAGAAGTCATTAGCTATTTCCTCTTTCTTGATATTATCTAGCCTAATTATTGGGTTAAGTTTATAGACTTTGTCATCATCATAACTGTTCCTCGTGGATACGATATTTAAAATCTACGGGTGGAATGTGACATCGGTATGATATCTCGTGCGCTTGTGGATAATCTTACTTAGATCTTATTTAATGGAGTGTAGTTAATTTACACCAACAAGCATTTTTGGCGCCGTTGCCAGAGAACGGTTTGCTAATTTTGACTTAGTCTAGCTTAATCTTGTATTATACTTTTATCTTTTCTTGTTTTATCCCATTCTCTTCATTATTTTTGTGTTCATCCTTATGGATGCTTTTAATTCTATTTTTATTTATCTTTATGGCATGCGCAAAAGCTTTAAGCCACCAAAATCTATAGAACCTATCATAACACCTGGCTATGAGCTGCGCCTATGTTTAATTAATATGATTCGGGATAAACCCTTCTTGGAAGAAGGTAACGAAAACCCATACTTACATTTACGAGAATTCGAGCAGACCTGTGCATGCTTGCGTATTGCTGGCATGTCCAATAAGACTATTAGATGGAAGTTTTTTCCTTTCTCCTTAACTGGAAGAGCTAAACATTGGTATAATCGAGTCAGTAGGGAGTATGCGAGGTGATTGGGAAATATTATGCTCTGAATTTTGTTTATATCTCTTTTTCATCCATAGAGTAGTTAACCTTCGGAAAGAGATTCTAACTTTAGACAACTAGAACAAGAATCTCTTAGTACATCAAGGAATCGTTTTTAATAAACTTATCACATCCGCCCGATCTTGGTTTTCGCACCCCCCCGCTCATTCAACATTTTTATGTGGGTCTTACCAAGAATTCTAGGGAATCCCTTGATTTATCCTCTGGAGGAGCCTTTCCTTATTTGCCTATAAGTAGAGCAAAGGCTATGCTCGAAAAAGTTGCTCTAGCTAATTCCGAGCTCTCCGAGGAAGAGAAGGACTTATCACCTAAACTAGAAACGGAAGTTTTGGTAGTTAAAACACAATCACTCCATTCTCAAGATTTAGCTATCAATCCTAAACCATTAAAACCTCAGTTTGATGATTTAGACTTCTAATTAGCTAAGATACTTGTAAATCAATGCACATTAAATCTTCTTAGAAGAACATCTTGAAAAAAGTGTCGTCAACTTCCTTTCCCTCTTGAAAGACATCGGAAAGAGTGCAAGGATGGCATGTCTAGTGATGCCATAGAAGGAGAGTCAAGCCACTTAGAAATTAATTCTATTTTCTCCCCTTCTATGCCCACAGTAAACGTTTCATCTGAACCCATCTCTAAACCCATCCTTGACCCCAATGATCCTTCTTATGCTCTCTCTCCTAAGTCTGATAATGACCCTAGAGACCCGTTAAGACATCCAAAGAATAGGAGTCATGAAGGCTATAGGAATGACCAAGAAGAGCAACGACAATGGCAGAAATGCATAGAACATACTAGAAATACATATGCTATTATCAAAGAATGGATGAAAGAAGATGAATCCGTAGTGCTAGCATCTAAACTTGGTTTAAATCCAATTAGTGAGCTTAAATCAATTTCTTTAAATAGAACTCACCCAAGTTTAGAGGAATCTTTAGATGAGACCAATCCTAAAAGATACAATCCATGGGAAATCCTAGGAAATAAAACATCCAATAAATGTTATAGGCATGAAATAATAAAGACAAACTTGTTGCCTACAGACATCCATGAAGAAACACCCTTGGAGTTTGAAAAGGGAGATCACATCGATAAGCACGGAAATTATCTTAATAACGCTTCATCGAATCCATGCTCATATAAGAAATCTCCTGGATCAATTAGTTTCTCTAATATTACCACACACGAGATCTTTAACCCCATCATTCTATCTATTCATAAAATCATTGAAAGGGTGGTTGTAGATGCATATGGTTATCATAAATTTTGTAAATCTCATTGTAATCTTGATATAGGTGCACAAAGGCTAGTGTTCTAGAGGAAACCACCTCACCAACTCGAAGTACAATAATTTTCCAAGAACAGCCTTGTGTCCTAAAATAACCACTCTTGAAAAAATAACATAGCTTGTACCTTTTGCTATAATGCCCATGTAAATTGAGCATAGAAATATAATTATTTAAAATACCCAAGGGAATATTTTTGTCACTAACCATTTCAGGTTTAAAGTGAGAAAGTGACTAATGGCAGTGCCAGGTATGGCCAACCTATCATAATGCAACATTAATCCATCCAAACTTAACTTTGCTTTGCAAAATTCAGTTTGGGGAATTACCTTATTTAGAAAATCCTATATTGCTAATATTGGTTGTCTCTACCTTTATTCAATTTGTTAATCATCCTCTTTCATTTCCGTTTGAATAACACTCTATAAACTTTTATGTTACCTTTGTTTGTTATAGTATGCTCAACGTTGAAAGTATTTTCATACACCTTTTAAAATAGGCATGGTGCTTAGTTTAAAACTATTTTCTTGAGTCATAATTAGACAAGGTGTTTAGTTTGATTTTTAAACTCAGAGGTGTGTTGATTTAACTTTCAAAGACTTTTTGAATTAAGCGTGGTGCTTAGGTTAGAATGCCTTCCTAAATCAAATTAGACGTGGTGTCTAGGTTAATTTTTGAATTGATAATATACTGTAGTAGACATTGGATATTTTGTGGACTAACCCCTATAGAAAACTTTCAATTTAATTTGGGTAAGTCATGAGATGAATTCAAATCAGAGACGAAGTAGGGTGCATGACGGGCTTTAATAACTTTGCATGAAGAAGACACAACTCATTTATCATTGATGGAAGAATTATGAGCATCAATGATGCATTCACTTTATTTTCTATTACAAGTTACTTTGCCTCAAGCCATGTCTGTATAAAATATGATCTATGCTAAAACAATATTAATACTATCTTTTTATTAGCATAGACACAACAAAATAAAATATTGGACAAGCAACATGTGTTTAAAAGTTGTATACTCCTTCGGGTATGTGTTGTCCACTAATCTATTACAGGCATAATAATGACTGGAGTGAAAAGAGTCAAAAGATCAAAGAAGCAAAAGATGGCAAAATAATGATTGCAGTAGAGAAGACAAAATGTTCATAAACAACTCAAGATGCAAGAGAAAGAAAGGACCACCAGTCATCTATCCATTATCATTTAGTGCTATCACGCTCTAATAATGAAGGTAATATTTTAAGATAAATGGTCATTACTCTTCTCTTTATCTTAGTGCACACATAAATGCAGACACAAATATGTTAGAGTTACAACTTAAATTAATTAACCTGATTAACTCAACATGATTTGTCTTTTAAAATTGTTCATGGCACCGTCCTCGTAATCTCAGTCTTAACCAAACAAGCTAAAACATTGTATTCTATCTTTGGAAAGTGATAGTCATACTCATGTAAAAATTTATATAGAGATAGATAATCCTTCTATTGGTTATGCAATTCTATTCTTTTCTGCTATATAAACTTAAATGCAATATTCAATGCTTAATCTTTTGATCTTACCACTCATGTCATAAATCATGTAACACCAACTTTGTCTTGTTCAAATGTGCCTAAGAATAGAGAAAACTAAATAAAGGGATAGATTTGGTTCTATTGGTGTTTTCCATCAGCAGAGCCTATGCACTTGATCTCTACCTTGGTTTTGCAAACAGAACAACACATCGAGTAAAGTTTACAAATTCTATAAGTAAAAGTTCTGTGAACATGCACACTGAGCATGAAGCTACCAGCTACTATTAAAGCTCTACCTCAACCTGCTGGCCAACCCAAAGAACAAAAGTGACATCACCATCACTAGAGGTATACAACGATCAAGACCTCCATCTTTAAGATAGAGAGATACATAAGAGTAGAAAAAAAATTCCTATCGGTAAACTTTAAATTTTGTACCCTTGCCATAAGGTAATATGGTTGTTATCTAATTAATTAGTATTCCTATCTACATCAATAATTTCACTTTAATATATTCATCTTTATAAATATTAAAAAGGAAATAAAAATCTTCATTGCTTCATTTACTGCATCATAAAATATTAAACGCCCTGCATGAATAAACTTGTGGTAACCCTGTAGGAATATTTACTGTGGTGGTATAAAAAATAATAATAATAATAGCTCCTGTATTTACTTTCTTGCATTATGAAAAGTCTAAAGCCCCATAAGAATTCTCTGTGGTGGCATAAAATAAATACAACTATATATCATGCACTGATATTTAATTTCTACATAAACTAGAAAATTCTAAAAAAGAGAATCCTGCTAAAACTTATCAATTTAAATCAACTCATAAGGATAATTAATTATTTATTGGCTGATCGCTAACCTATTATTAAATTCGAACCTCGAGTTTTGGTTTTCTTGTTGGAGTACAATTATGCAGGATAACATTAGGACTAAGAAGTGAATCTATCAGTGGAGCCCACTAGGACTGTCGCTGACAAGCTCACTCGAAAGATCATCAACACCAAGTATTGCAAACATCTAGCTTGGGGGAGGAGCATCCCCTAGTTATCAGGTAACTATACCTAGACAATTATCGAGTCTATGTTATATATAGTCACAAAATACCAAAAATATATGGGCACATGAAGGTCCATGTCTTTAAGAGTCGTGTGAGTCCAATAGAAATAAAAAGATGAATAACAAATGTTGGCGGTGATTACCGACATATCTTAACCGCCAACTATTATCCAAAAAGGAAGAATTATCATAGATATATTCACATATACCTTTACTATTGACCTATTTCCACTTGTATTGGAGAATTATTGATTTACAGAAAACATACAAGAAATAGAAGAAAAGATCACAAGAATGCGCCTTTCGGCAAGGCATATTTCAACAAAAAAGCAAAGCTCAAATCAAAAGAACACAACCGGGCCAACAACCTACGGAGGAGGAGCGTAGGAACAACAAAGAGGCCATGGACCAAAGCTGGGCCCAAGGGGAGCCACCCCTGGTGCGGGCGCACCAGGGTGCGGCCGCACCCCTAGGAAGCCCAGCCTGGCCCATCTTTCTCTGGCGGTTCACTTGGTCGGTTGCAAAGGCGGTGCAGCAAGGCATTTACTCCCTCGGCCTCCAAACCGACCTACACCTAGTATAAAGCAAGGGGTGGAGCTCCTCATTTTAGACACAACACACTACACCTCTCACTTGTACTCTCAAGTGTAGCTCTCCACCTTTCTCTTTATCCTTAGTAGAAGTAGAGGAGCAAGGCTCAACTTGTAAGAGGAGGAGACATCTTGGCTATTTTTGGTATGAATACTATTCTTTCCATTATGCTCTTCTTCTCTTTTTATCAATATAGCAATGTTCTAGAATTAGAGTGTAGTTCTAGCGCTATGATCTTGTTAGATGAACTAGGTACTAGTTTGTGTAGATGAACTAGGTACTAGTTTGTGCAGCTAGATCATAGAACATAGGACTTCTAGTTCATATGCCTTGTTCATGATATGTTTGCTAGTTCATAGTGTTCATATCATGTTCGTAGCATATAGAGCTCCGTTCTTAGTCGTTCATACATTTAGATGATGAAGAATAGAGTTGTGTGCGGGTTGGTGGTTCATTGCACAACATCCAAGTCTTTACTTGTTCATCCGTAGGGTGAGAGACCCGGAGGGCTTGGGTAGCTATTTTATATGCGAGCGTGGTGCTCGGGTATAGGGTAGCCGGTGATTGCACTTCATAGTCCACGGATGAGGGGGTAGGCGACAGGTGGTGACAGCCCATGTCCGTCCCTTTGTAATCCCCCACGTTGGGCTATGGTGTAGGAGTCTAAATTACCACCCATCTCGCTGGTAGACCAGCGGCAGGTGGTCTTCCAATCCATTGCAAACACAGTTCTAGCTCTGATTCATGTATTTGTATAACTATCCACTATCTAGGCATTAGCTGTATTAGGACCATTGCTCCTGTAGGAAATTCTTTTATTCTTTATGCTTCATTTATCTTTCCCCACTTGAGAGACATCTAATCGTACGTGTGTGTCCACTATCATAAAAACCGTATTGTTTACCCCCGTGTTATGACATTGGTCTACCTTTCATACAACGTATAATATTCTTGATTATGATTTCATACTAAAATCTACACTAGCCATCCTTTGGGAAAATATAAATACGACACCTAGGAATTCTCTGGGTTGAAATGCTACAACGGCAATTCCGTGCGCTTGCGGAGTAACATCCAAAACTGCAAAGGTTCACCGGATCACCGTTATCTCTTACTGTAGTTAGGAATATAGTTTTAGCCCTAGTGTCAAGGAATGCTGAAGGTGCGCCATATAGCATCTCTGAGGCACTAGCAGCTAAGGCTATAGTCCTAGCGTTATTGGGGGTATAACTCTTGATAGAGGCAGGAATAGTTTACCATCCAAGGTTTATCACTAGTAGCAGTAGAGAGAATAACTGGTGAGGTGTACCTCAGTACCATGGCTGATCTAGTGATATAGTAATTGAGGTATACCCTAAGCATTTCTTACTTATTACTGGGGATAGACTTACCTCTATTCTTAGTAGTAATGTTAAGGAATGTCAACTGCATTTCTGGCGTTGTCACCAGAGATCCAAACTTGGTGATGCGCTAAGAAACGCCAACAAGCATTTCTGGCGCCGTTACCGGGGAAGGCTAGAAAAGATTTTATATGAAAACATAAACTTGGATAATATACTTGTGTAAAAGTAACCTTTGTTCATACATGATAACTTTTCTTGTTTTCTCCTGTTGTGGATGAAAACAGATAGTGTATGATTTGGGTTCGATCTGCCGGAAAACTTCACCAAAGAATCCGGAGGCTATCTTGAAAAGACTCGGTCCCGCATCCTTTTTTTTCTTCAAGTACTCCACCGACAACCGAACCGGTCACCTTCGCTTTTCGAGATCACCGCTATGGCCGAAAAAAAGTCACTCGCGAGTACTCTGTCCCAATGTTGCCAATGTGCCCACTGGGCCCACTGTCAACCTTGGTGACAAGAACTTCGAACTTCACACCGGTCTTATCACTATGGTGCAGGCAAGCACATTCTGTGGCTTGCCAAGTGCGGACGCCAACGCTCATCTCCAACAGTTCCTGGAGCTGTGCGACACCATCGTCATAAAAGACATCGCACCGGAGGCCATCCGCCTCCGTCTGTTTCCCTTCTCCCTCACGGGAAAGGCGAAACAGTGGTTCTACAAGGACCGGGAAGATGTTGATACCTGGGCCAAGTGCTCAGCGGCATTCCTTGTGAAGTTCTTCCCTCTAGGTAAAACAACTGCCCTTAGAGGGAAGATCACCTCATTCCAGCAAAGCAGCCTGGAGAACATCCCCGAAGCATGGGACAGGTTGCAAGACTACATTCAAGCCTACCCACACCACGGGATGGAAGATTGGATGATCCTACAAACCTTCTATGAGGGGTTAATCCCCATGTCAAAGGGCCATCTAGACGCTGCAGCTGGAGGAGCATTCCTCTCCCTCACCATCACTGGAGCAAAAGCTCTGATTGATAAAATCCTGTCCATTCGAGGATGGGGGAGGAAAGGTCCCAGTCACAAAAACAAAAAGGCATGCATACTGTCAAAGAAGCAGATATGCTTGTCGCAAAAATGGACCTACTGCTCAAAAGATTGGACGAAAGATCCCATGAGAAAGAGGCCATGAAGAAGGGCTACGTCCAAGCTATAGACTCACACATGACGTGTGAAGTCTGTGGCAATGTTGGCCACTCGGGGAATGACTGCCCTAAAACCCGTGAAAAAGCTGCCTACATCAATAACAGCAGCAACGGGTATCGCCAACAAAACAATGGCGGATGGAGTAATCAACCCCGCCAACAAGGAGGTAATTCAAACTTCAATTCCAATTATAATTCGAATCAACCTTCCTTGAAAGACTTGGTATTAGGCCAAGCAAAAATAAATAAAAAAATAAAAAGTTATCTTATAATGATAAAATGTTTAAAAACCTAAATACGAAAATAGAAAATCTATCCTCTGCCGTTAAAAATCAATGGAGCTTTAATAAGATGTTAGAAACTCAATTAGCTCAGATATCTGCTACTCTACCATCTAACTATGAAAAGAACAAATTATTACATGCAAACTCTCTTGAAAAAGTAAATGTGGTGACCACGAGGGGTGGTAAGTCCACTCGTGATCCCCCATATCCCACTAACAAAACGGCAGATAAAGGCGCAAATAACGCTTGTGGAAGAAGTATCAGAAGAAGAACCAGAGGAAATTATTGCAGAAAGGAAAACAACACCCAAGGATTATATAGATACATCATATCTACCCTTTCCCACAAGACAAAAGATGAAGGTTGTGGACGAACAATTCAAGCGCTTTGTTGAGATGATAGAGAAGATACATGTAAGCGTTCCAATTATGGATGTCTTACACGTACCCTCCTCCGCCAAATACATCAAAGATATCATCCACAACAAGCGACTATTACCCACCACAGAGATTATCAAGCAAACAGAAGAATGTAGTGCAGCCATACTCAACCACTTACCAGAAAAGAAGAAAGATCCTGGGTGCCCCACAATCACATGCTCCATCGGAACCCAGAAATTCGACTTAGCCCTCTGTGATCTAGGAGCAAGTGTTAGCGTCATGCCCAAAGATGTCTTTGACAAGCTCAACTTTACTCACCTTACACCCACATCAATGCAATTATAGCTAGCAGATTTATCAAGGCGCTACCCAGCTAGGATTGCAGAAGACAACCCAGTTAAAATAAGAGGATATTTCGTGCCTATAGACTTTGTAGTGCTCAACATGGAATCAACAAAAGAGTCACCTCTCATCCTAGGACGACCATTCTTAAGCACTGCAGGGGCACAAATTGATGTTGGAGAGGGAACAATCCGTTTCAACATCAATGAAAATGAAGAAACATTCAACTTCAGGCCCAGAGTAGAACAGTGCAAAATGATCAGAATCAAATACAGGCCAAATCCTCAGGGTATCAAGGAAGTAGAGGTTAACCCTCTACCGGTGGGTGGCCTTCCGAAGAAAGCCAAGAATAAGGGGAAGCAAGAACAGAAAAATGTCAAGCCAACCCCAATCAAAAATAAAATAAAACCCACACCATCACCAAAGACAGATCAAACGGTGTGGAAATTCAAGGAGGCTCCGAAGCCACCCACCACACCTAGTACCAAAGCCCACCACCACACCATCAAGGAAGACCAAGATGGTGTGGCGACCAAAGGTGCCAGCATTCGTGCCTTCTTCTGCAAGCACGAATATTCCGTCTTCCTCAAAATCCAAAGACAAGGAGAAGAGTCCGGCTCCGCAGACTCAAAATGGAGAGCCCTCTACCAAAAGATAATTTGGTAAGTTATCCTACTAACATTACTAAAATATCTTCATGACCCTTATAAACAAAATTTTGGTTTGAGGATTGTTGATTGTTCCAACATATTTTCATAAACTTTCTATATTTAAGCATGGTGCTTAGCATAGGAAGTTTACTCTGATTAAACTTGACAATTGTCTAGATTTGATAAGTGAACCAAACTCTAGTTTACAAAGAATCATGAAAACTAGCCATAATATAAAATAAAATATCTTACCCATAAAAGTTTTTGAGCATAAAACCTTTTGGGGAAGTTTCTCTTCACTAACATATAGGTCTTGAGCCAGCTTGGGGGAGGACCCCCGAATAAAGGTATACCTCTCTTACTTTTTTTAATAATAATAATAATAATAATGATAATAATAATAAAAAAAAAAAATGAATTCCACTCTAAATGTGTGAATATTGCTATGCATAGTTTTTCCATGTTGAAATGATGAATAGTTGCTCTGTCTTATGATTCATCTGTGCCTAGCTTATGACTTAGTCTTCTTCCAAGGTTTAAGTTTATTGGTTTTAAATATTCACTCTAGAAACTTAAAAACTTAGTGGGATGCATAGAGCTTGATCTAATCTAGGGGTGGTACGAAGCTTGAGTTGGTTAGACTAAGACTCTGTTACAATCTTACTCTAAGAAAAGCTTAAATACCGGAGTCTTAAAAAATTAAATAAAAACCAGTCCTTTGATATGATCTAAAGTAGATTGCTTTGTTATACACCCATGATCGGAATTCACATACACAATGAAAATCCATTTTTGTTCTCTATGTATTGATTCTCTCTTAGAAGTTAAAAGAGAGTGTGGGCTATAAATGAAAAGATGCCATGCCAAAGAAGCATGAGCCAATAAAAGATGACATACCAAAAAGGTATGTGCCAAAAAAGAGGGAATAAAACAAAGGGTGCAAAGACAACCGCCCGAGCGAAAAAAATGGGTACAAAAAGTACCCGAGGAGAGATAGCCCCCACTTCTCGAAAAAGACGAAAAAGAGAAAGTCATACATAAAAGTTCAAAAAAAAAAAATAATAAAGAAAAATATAATAAACTTGCCCTCCGATCAAAGTGTATAGCTTAGTAATTTGCTATGATCTTATCATTTGGCTTTGTTCTTCATACAAAAATACAAGCTCCGGGGAGAAAGCAATTCAAAAGAGTAGAATGTATACAAAATCTATGTCTAACTCTCTTGCTAAAATACCAACCTAAAAATAAAGTGATAGCTACAAGCCCCACACGTGACAAGTGAAAAGGATGAATATGACGACCAATTCATTTAAATCAAGGAAGAAAACTTTGTTATAATCCTGGCACTTGTGAAACGTAATCAGCATCTTAGCAACTCCTGATCAACAACCAAGTTCTTAGCTTTGCTCGAGGACGAGCAAAGGGTAAGCTTGGGGATTTTGTTGGCGGTGATTACCGACATATCTTAACCGCCAACTATTATCCAAAAAGGGAGAATTATCATAGATATATTCACATATACCTTTACTATTGACCTATTTCCATTTGTATTGGAGAATTATTGATTTACAGGAAACATACAAGAAATAGAGAAAAAGGTCACGAGAATGCGCCTTCCGGCAAGGCGTATTTCAACAGAATAAGCAAAGCCTAAATCAAAAGAACACAACCGGGCCAACAACCTACGGAGGAGGAGCCCAGGAACAACAGAGAGGCCATGGACCAAAGCTGGGCCCGAGGGGAGCCACCCCTGGTGCGGGCGCACCAGGGTGCGGCCGCACCCGCAGGAAGCCCAGCCTGGCCCATCTTTCTCTGGCGGTTCACTTGGTCGGTTGCAAAGGTGGTGCAGCAAAGCATTTACTCCCTCGGCCTCTAAACCGACCTACACCTAGTATAAAGCAAGGGGTGGAGCTCCTCATTTTAGACACAACACACTACACCTCTCACTTGTACTCTCAAGTGTACCTCTCCACCTTTCTCTTTATCCTTAGTAGAAGTAGAGGAGCAAGGCTCAACTTGTAAGAGAAGGAGACATCTTGGCTATTTTTGGTATGAATACTATTCTTTCTATTATGCTCTTCTTCTCTTTTTATCAATATAGCAATGTTCTAGAATTAGAGTGTAGTTCTAGCACTATGATCTTGTTAGATGAACTAGGTACTAGTTTGTGTAGATGAACTAGGTACTAGTTTGTGTAGCTAGATCATAGAACATAGGCTTCTAGTTCATATGCCTTGTTCATGATATGTTTGCTAGTTCATAGTGTTCATATCATGTTCGTAGCATATAGAGCTCCGTTCTTAGTCGTTCATACATTTAGATGATGAAGAATAGAGTTGTGTGCGGGTTGGTGGTTCATTGCACAACATCCAAATTCTTTACTTGTTCATCCGTAGGGTGAGAGACCCGGGGGGGCTTAGGTAGCTATTTTATATGCGAGCGTGGTGCTCGGGTATAGGGTAGCCGGTGATTGCACTTCATAGTCCACGGATGAGGGGGTAGGCGGCAGGTGGTGACAGCCCTGTCCGTCCCTTTGTAATCCCCACGTTCGGCTATGGTGTAGGAGTCTAAATTACCACCCATCTCGCTGGCAGACCAGCGGCAGGTGGTCTTCCAATCCATCGCAAACACAGTTCTAGCTCTGATTCATGTATTTGTATGACTATCCACTATCTAAGCATTAGCTGTATTAGTACCATTGCTCCTGTAGAAAATTCTTTTATTCTTTATTCTTTTATTCTTTATGCTTCATTCATCTTTCCCCACTTGAGAGACATCTAATCGTACGTGTGTGTCCACTATCATAAAAACCGTATTGTTTACCCCTGTTATGACATTGGTCTACCTTTCATACAACGTATAATATTCTTGATTATGGTTTCATACTAAAATCTACACTAGCCTTCCTTTGGGAAAATATAAATAAGACACCTAGGAATTCTCCGGGTTGAAATGCTACAACGGCAATTCCATGCGCTTGCGGAGTAACATCCAAAACTGCAAAGGTTTACCGGATCACCGTTATCTCTTACTGTAGTTAGGAATATAGTTTTAGCCCTAGTGTCAAGGAATGCTGAAAGTGTGCCGTATAGCATCTCTGAGGCACTAGCAGCTAAGGCTATAGTCCTAGCGTTATTGGGGATATAACTCTCTTGATAGAGGTAGGAATAGTTTTGGTATGCCACGGTGCCCGTGCCATGCTATTCTAAAACTACCATCCGAGGTATATCACTAGTAGCGTGGAGAGAATAACTGGTGAGGTGTAGCTCAGTACCATGGCTGATCTAGTGATATGATAATTGAGGTACACCACCCCAAGCATTTCTTACTTATTACCGGGGATAGATTTACCTCTATTCTCAGTAGTAATGTTAAGGAATGTCAACTGCATTTCTGGCGTTGTCACCAGGGATCCAAACTTAGTGATGCGCTAAGAAATGCCAACAACAAATTAAAACCAAACAAATATACTTAGCTATTTATTAAGGTGTGATCATAGAGTGTGTCTACAGTCAGTCTAGTTGAGTCAACTAAAAACTAGAGAACATTAAAACTTTATCTTAGAGATGATCAATAGTTGCTCTACCATAATTCCTTTCAAGTGCCTAGTTTTTAACCATGAATTCTCCTGAGGTTTGGACATGACTACTTTGATATAAGAATTTACTCTGAACCGGAAACTTGTGGAGGTATATGCTTGAGCTAACTCTAGGTAATTGATTGATATGATACATAAAGGTCTAAGCTGCTATTTATCTTATTCCTAGCATTACTAAGTTCTGGAGATTTATTTTGAAAACCAAAAATCTTACATGATGAGCTCTTGTATGATAAAGTTTGAATTCCTACCAAAGCCATATATGATACATTTAAGGTTAGGAAAACCTTTGCGCATTCATACTGCTTGTTTTGCATTGAGTTTAGTCAACCTCCTTTGGTGTATACCTTATGAGAGCCTTGTCATGCTTTTAAAATTAAGATCACTTACGCACTCCACCCACATATGCATTACTCCTATTCTGGGATGTAAGCGCAGTCATTTTCCACTTTCATCTAGATCCACCTTAAAAATATTTTTCTCCTACACTGGGAGTAAAACACCCAAAAATATACCCTATAGGACAGCCCCCATTTAATTGCTCTAAGTTCTTATCATTATCTCTCTAATTATTTATATATTCAAAGGATGCATGTGGCTATGCAAAAGTATTAAAAAAATAAGAGAAAGAAAAAGGAGAATAAAAGATGGACAAGTGTCCCAGCAATTAAAATAATGGGTATATAGATGCCCGCCTCCCAGATTAAAAAAAGAGAATAAAGATAGCCCATGTTTTTTTGCGAAAAGTTCTAAGTTTTAAAGAAGAGAGTTATTTTCAAAGAGCAAAAGTAGAATTAGGATTAGCCACCATATATACACCTATCCACCATATTCCATACACATGCATATCTTGATTTGATTATATGCCTCGATTCTCTGTGGATCCATTGTTTGACTTTATAACATATGAATCGCAAGTATGTTCATCCTTGTTATTGCCACTCCTATAAGCTCCACTATGATCCTTAGTTGTAGGAAGGTATGACATCATTAATGCCTCAGTGAGATCTATAAATACTATATATATTAAGAGACTTGAGGGTGTCATACAATTAAGCTTTGAGTTTTATTTCAAAAACTTACAAAACTCCAGAAAATTAGTACTGTGAAGAATTTGAGACATGGTGCTTGACTTGATTGTTCTATCTTTCAATTACTCAAGACTTATGCAAGAGTTGTAAAGCCCTATAGTAAAGGTAAAATGGGTAACTTTGAAGGTTAGAGCAGTTGTTGTCTAAACCGGAGGAAAATTTCTGTTTGAAAGCAAGTGTACTTAAAAGGAATAAAAGCACAGCAGCAACTCCTGATCCAAGTTTATTAATAATTAGACTTAGATTGTTTGCCAAGGGACTGGCAAAAGGTAAACTTGGAGGAGTTGTTGACGGTGGATAACGTCAACTTTTATTAGAACTTAGACATGAAAGGATACATGAATACACACTAGTCTAGGGTTTTAACTGACAATTTCCATGAGTCTTGCATATTCTGTATTTTCCAGAGATTATTCCAGAAAAGCATAAAAGAGGGATTAGAGTGCATAATTATCACGAAACTTATCCGCGTCGGAAAACATCGTCTTCAGGCTCAGGAAACATCTAGAAGACACCCGAAGCAGTGGGACCCACAGGAGCCTCTAGGTGTGGCCGGCCGGCCCCACCCTGGCGCCGGTCGGCGCCCCCCTAGGTCAACTGGCCGCCGCCTTCTGGAGTCTTCCTCCCACGCTTTCTTGGCACCAAAGTAAAGCATCCCTACATCGATCTAAGGTCGGTTTGATCCGACGGTGCACATAACATGAAGACGCGGATCGATGACATGGTGGTTCCTTGCCTCCTACTCCACCTCGGCCTATATAATGACGCCCCAAGGCTCCTCCTAGAGGCATTCTACACCCCGATGCTTCATATTCTCTAGATAAATTAGGGCTAGGGTCCATCTAGTTGATCTAGTTCTAGTTCATCTAGTTCTAGTTCATCTAGATGTAGCGATTAGGAGAGACTAGTCATCTAGATCTAGTCTTGTTTAGAGATTGGAGAGATAGAGTAGAGGAGTAGAGATTCTGGAGGAGTTCCGGCCTATCGGTGCTTCTTCATGGCTGTATTCTTCTGGATTCAGCTCCCTCGCCCGGAGTTGCATTCTGAGGTACTTTTGTATTCAACATTCTAATTTAAGTAAGAAGTTGTTCTTATTTGTTCTTAAGTTTACAACTCATATTGAGTACTTTGATCTATAGGACCCTATAGTTTGAAGTTGTATTTCGTAGTGTAGGCGTGGTGCCTAGGCTAGGTTTACTTGTGAATGTCCCCTGATTGGCCGGATAGTGGTAGCTCACGAAGGTGACTTTATAGCTTCATTGAATCCTCTGTAGTCTACTTCCCGTTGATAGGATCGATAGGCTCAAAGGTTCTTGGTAGGAGAGAACTCTAATTTCTGCTCTTATTCAGGTTACTTACCCAGTTAGAACGGTATTATTCAAAGCTTACCGGTTGTCAGAACTAGGAGTCATTAGCTATTTCCTTTTTCTTGATATTATCTAGCCTAATTGTTAGGTTATATTTATAGACTTTATCATCATCACAACTGTTCCATGTGGATACGATATTTAAAACCTCCGGGTGAAATATGACATCGATATGATATCTGTGTGTTTGCGGATAATCTTACTTAGATCTTATTTAATGGAGTGCAGTTAATTTATATCAACAAGAGTAAAGAGTATAAGAATAGTACCGAACTCCACACTCTTGACAACGCCGGTCGAGAACCCAAGCCAGTTAACTCAGCTTGACTCCCTCTAGATCTAATCTAACTAGGCTACTACTAGAGAATAGAGGAACTCTAAGGAACTAGGGTTTCTGGCTCTGAATGCTTGATCTCTAAATGACTTGATGGCTCTAGGTGGGTCCGGACCTATATTTATAGCCCGGTAGGATGCATGACAACCGTTGGATCAAACCGACTTAAGGTACAGCTGAGATGGACCCTCAAAGGTGGTGGAGGAAGACTCCAGAAGGGGAAAGAAGGTTCCCCTCAAAGGGGGCCGGCCGGCATGACAGGTGGGGCCGGCCGGCCCCACCTGGAAGCCGCTCACGCTCCCCTTCGCTCCGGTGTATTTTGGATCCTTTTACAGTTGTGTAGCGTATTCTTGAGTTGCGGATGATTCTGAGATGTATTTTGATAATTAAGTCCTTTTCTACCGTTTTCTAGAATAGTACCTAGAAATTGATAAATCACTAAAACTCATAGAAATTGTTAGATAAAACTCTAGACTTCTAGATATTCGTGTGTTTCTCATGTCTACTGATCTATTAAATATTGACGCTATCCACCGTAAGCAACTCCTCCAAGCTTACCCTTTGCTAGTCCCTTAGCAAAGTCTAGAGTTGGATCAGAAGTTGCTACAATGCTTTCACGCCTCAAAAGTACACATATTTTCAAATAGAAATTCTCCTTCGGATTAGACAAAACTGCTCTAACTTTTAAACTTACTCATTTTACCTGTAGCTATGGGGCTTTTCAACCTTCATATGGGTCTTGAGCAAATGAAAGATAGAACAATCAAGTCAAGCACTATGTCTCAAATTCTTCACTCAACCAATATTCTAGAGTTTTTGTAGGTTTTTAAAATAAAACTCAGAGCTTAATTGTATGACACCCTCAAGTCTCTTAATATATGTGGTATTTATGGATCTCACTGAGGCATTAATGTTGTCATGCCCTCCTACAACTAATGATTATAGTGGAGCTCATAGGAGTGGCATTCAACAAGGATGAGCATACTTACAATTCATATATTGTAAAGTCAAATAATAGATCCAAAGAAAGTCAAGTCATACAATCAAACTAAGATATACATGTGTATAAAATATGGTGGATAGGCGAATATATGGTGGCTAATCCTAATTCTACTTTTGCTCTTTGGAAATAAATCTCTCTTTTTAACTTAGAACTTTCACGAGAAAACATGGGCTATCTTTATTTTTTTCTCTTTTTTTCTTTCTTTCTTCCTTTTTTTCGGGAGGCGGGCATCTAAGTACCCATTGTTTTAATTGCTTAGATACTTGTCTATTTTTTAACTCCCTTTTCTTTTTCAATAACTTTTCTTTTGCATAGCCACATGCATCCTTTGAATACAATATGATAATTGGAGAGATAGCAATAAGCACTTAAAGCATTTAAATAGGGGTTGTCCTATAGATATAGTATTTTTAGGTGTTTTACTCCCAGTGTAGGAGAAAAACATTTCTAAGGCGGATCTAGGTAAAAGTAGAAAATGGTTGCGCTTACCTCTAGAGTAGGAGTAATGCATATATGAGTGGAGTGTGTATATGATCTTGATTTTAAAAGCATGACAAGACTCTCATAAGGTATACAACAAAGATTGACTGAACTCAATACAAAGCAAGCAGTATGAATGAGCAAAGGTTTCCTTAATCTAAATGTATATCATATATGGCTTTGGTAGGAATTCAAACTTTGTCATACAAAAGCTCATCATATAAGATTTTAAATCTTTTAAAAGATAAATCTCTAGAACTTTGTATCGTTAGGAATAAGATAAATAGCAGCTCAGACTTTCTCATATCATATCCCTCAATCACCTAGACTTAGCTCAAGCATATGCCTCCATAAGTTTCAGGTTCAGAGTAAATTCTTATATCAAAGCAGTCATACCCTAAAACTCGGGAGAACTTAAGGTTAAAAACTAGACACTTGAAAGGAATTACGACAGAGCAACTATTCATCATCTCCAAGATAAAATTTTAGTGCTCCTCAGTTTTTATTTGACTCTTAACAACTAGACAGAACTATAAACACACTCTATGACCATACCTTAATAAATAGCTAAAGTTTTTTTATTTGGTTTTAATTGTTATTTATCTTTTTATTTCTTTTAACTATGGACTAACAAAAGACTCTACAGATGTGGACCTTCATATGCTCACATATTTTTGGTATTTTATGGCTATAAGATAGACTCGATAATTATATAGGTATACTTATTTAGTAACTAGGGGATGCTCTCCCCCAAGCTGGATGTTGTCGTAGTTGAGCATTAAAGCTGAGTGGTCCTCATAGAGGAGCTCATGCTTACAAGAGCAAGTGTTGCTAGGAATAATTCAATCTCATCATCTAAAAAGTTACTTCCTTCATACAGGGGTTAACTGTGTGTCAAAAAGGAGTAATTCAAGTGGTGAAGATGAAGATACCTAGGTGAGCTGGCTCTTGAAGTTATCCTACAGAAATCTCTCATAAAACACCAAAACTCGTGGAATAGTATTAGAATAAAACTTATTGGTTAGCCGTTTTAGAGAATTGGGTGTTGTGGGGGTTTCAAAGTATTTTTATGATAGCAGTATTGTAGTAGGATACTCAATTAATATTTTTGGATTTTATGGGTTTATATGTAGAAAGTATAAATGCATGATATATATTTTTATTTTCTAGGCCACCACGGTGAGAACACCTATAGCTTTTACACCACAAGGGTTTCACATGGGGCTTTAAATTTTTAAGATATATAAAGGCAGCCTAATGCACACCTATTTATTATTTTTTATGTAATAGTAATACAGAAAAGTAAACATGCTAAAGAGAGAATAAATCATGCAATGTAACAAAGTAAATATGGATAACTACCTATGTTACCTCACGGCGAGGGTTTGACGTTTTGAGTCCTTCAAACCAGACTTCTCCTTGTAGAGGTTCATTGATCAAGTACTTCAGTTTGCTCTTGTGGATAAGGGTTGAGGTAGTACCTCCACTGGTGGCGCTTCCAATGGTGGTTCCACCTTTTTTCTTTCTTCTTGTTAGCATCTTGAAACCAATCTTATGTGCATCATTATCATTGGTTACGAACTTCCACTTGTAGGCTTTAGGGGATCTCCCCACACTATGCTTGAAGTGTGTTTTGCTCGTAAAGACAAGGTAGAGATCAAGTGCATAGGCTCTGTTGGTGGATAAACACCAACAAAACCAGAAATTTATATATTCTTCCCTAACTTTGGGCACAATAAGATTGATTGTTTATTTATAACATGGGTGAGAAGATCAGAAGTATAAATATGGCATTTAAGCTTATTAGATAAAGGAGTAGGGTTGTTTAACCTATGAAAGGATTGTTTATCATATCTTTATAAGTTATTCAGATTAACATGATGACTACCGTCTTCACAAATAAGATATATAATCTTTTAGCTCATTAGGTTAAAACTGAAATCAAGAGAATGGTGCTATAATGTATACTTTAAGATTAAGAGAAATTGATGACCACTTACCTTTAAGATGTTATCTTTATTACTGGAGCATGATGGCACCATGTGGTAAAAGGTAAATAAATTTCAGTGGTCTTTTTCTTCCTTACATCTTGAGTTGTTTATTAGCATCTTGTCTCATATGTTGTATTCCTTTCTCACTCTTCCAGCCTTCTGCTTTTTTTATTTTCTCTGCAAGAGATTAGTAGACAACACATAACCGAAGGAATATAATAATTAAAGTACATATAGTGTTTGCTATGGAGTTAATGATTCACCATTACTTTAACAAGGTTGAGGTGAAGATATGCCCCTAACCTTGATTTGATTCTACGAATAGTCTCCTAATATGATTTAAATATTTTTTTATATAGGAGGGATTATATATACAACCAAATCCTTATACAAGTATGTTTTGATTCCATAATTATGTTTAAGTAATATTCTGAAGCATACTTATTACAGAACAAGAAAGTTTAAAAGAATACAAATAGAACCAAGGATGTGTATGGTGAACCAAAGGATCATTTTATTTGTTTTGTATTTTAGCAGGTTGAGCATGGCATAAGGTAAAGATAAATTAGCAACATGGTATAAGATGTTGAATGTAATTTAATGTTGCATGAGACTTGGATAAACATACCTTATGTCTTTATCCTCCCTTCTTTGAAAGTAAGTGGTGACAAACTTATCCGAAGAAGAAGGGTTGTTTGATTTATCTGTTGGTAATAGCTTGTGGTCCTGAGCAGGGCATTCCTTCTATTAGCTTTTGCCCTTTCACCATCCGATGGAAATACAAACAATTACATGCTCTTTATCAACCTTTTCTTGATCTTGATTGATTCATAGTTGATGAGCTGGGGTCCACTAGAGATGCAAACTCAAGTTCCTCCTTGGTTGTCTTTGTCTTCTAATGGTATGGCATCGAGTTATTCTTCTTTGTTTGTGAATGATACGCCAGCTGTCTTGATGGTTGATGAGGGAACTTCTATGATGTTCATGTGAAAACTTCATCTATAATGGTTTAGCTATGTCTCTTTTGTGATCATGGTCACACACGGCCTTACTAGACATCTTTATTGCCGACATACAAAAGGTGTCTTTGAAGGTGATGAGAAAAATAGGACACTGATTAATTGATGTAAAGTGAATTGCTCTCTGCTTGTTATTATCCACCTAGCTTGAGTCCTAAAAAGGCTCAATGCTAGGTTGCCTTTGACATTACTCATGATGATTTGGTTTCTTTTTTCTATAAAATATTAATGGACACATACCCAAGGGAATATAGCAAATTTGGAATATGAGTTTTGTTGTCCATACTTTTTGTAATTCTATGCTAACAATATAATGTATAGTTTTAAGATTGTTTAGCATAGATTATTTCTATCATGTTTTATATTGTTGCTATATTCCAGTATGGTTCAAGGCAAAGATAACTTGCAATAAACATTAATACTTATACAGTTTTTCCTTCATAAAGGATGATTCAAAGTCTGGGTCTTCTTTGTGCAAGAGTCATTACCTACCTTGATTCATCTCATATGTAAATTTCTTTCTTGACTTACCCAAATTGAATTTAAAAATTTTTCTGCAGGGGTTAGTTTAACAAAATAACCAATATATACTACGCATGCTATCGGCTTAAAAATCAACCTAGACTCATGTCCAATTTAATTCAGAAAAGGATTTTAACTAAGCACCTTGCTTAATTCAAAAACCTTTTAGAAGTAAGATCAACACACCTTGTGATTCAAAAATTAAACCAGACACCATGTCTACTTTAACTTAGAAAAATAATCAATGCCCAATTTTCAAACTAAGCATACTATAGCAAATACAGGTAGCATAAAAGTATTATAGAAGTTTATTCAAGTAGAGATGAAAGAGCATGATCATAGTGAGTTTTTTATGTATAAGAATGCAAATGGGATGGATACATGAATGAAACTAAACGTGTCATGGATGGGAAACTTTAAACTAAATGAGATGGATGTTTGGATTGTAAAAAGTAAACATGTAGTGGAATGTAAAAAATAACTACTCATCAAATTTAAAGTCCATGAGCAGGACTTTTTCACCTTTATATGATCACACTTACCATGACACATGATAAAATTTGTGAGTGATGCAGCATCTTTATTCCCATTACTTGAGATATGAATTGAATTCCTATGACGTCGACCTCTTTCTCCAATCTTAGATTAAATGTGTTCCTTCTTTTCTTGTGGGAGCTTGCCGGGATATCAAAGTAGACAAAGCAAGGGTAATCCTGCTGGAGCAGGGGTTAATGGTTATCTCAATCACATCAAATAATAAAACTGAATCAATATTCTTAATTTGCCTAGCTACCTTCCCCGGCAACGACGGCAAAAATGCTTGTTGGTATTAATTAACTCATCACTTGTTTTGGTAGTCACCTATCAATTACCTACACCTCTAGCAGTGTACTAGGTTGTCATCCCAAGCTATTGTACCAAAGAATATTTATTGGTACTATCTAGCATTATTACAAGAACAACACCAAATAGATCTATATCATTTTATGTGACTAGAAAGAATATAAAGATATATATATGAAATGGATCTGCAAGCACATAGATAATTATACTATTGTAGCATTTTACCTAGAGTATTACCAGGTTGTCGATTTATATTTATACCACAATTTGATTCAGAAAAGGAAGATGGCAGGATATATTGATAACTTATACCATTAATACAAAAGTAAACCATAATCTCAAATCTACTCACAACAAGGATAAGTCATAGGATAAATATATATGATAAGTATTGATCAAGCATCATAATAAGATAATAGATTCACTCCATGAGCAAGCACTCTAACTACCACAATAACGCAATCAGATCCGAATATTAGAGGAATAATTTCTAGTACCATTCTATAACTACACATCAACGAATACTTCAATTAGTGCAAACATACCTAGCAATCATCATTAGGTCACTTACTATATCATTATACCAATACATAAGGAGCATCAACTATGGAAGGAATTAAGACAATCATCACCCTCCATCGCAACCGTGCTCTACAATTCCTATGTGCGAAGGGTGGATTACAGAGGATTCAATGGGTCTGTACACCCACGAGCTACCACACGACACGGCACATCAGGGGGCACTCGCAGATAAGCAGAATATATAGGCTCCATGTCTATATAATGCCTACCACTCAACCATGGTTCTTTTGGATGAGCACTATACGAGCATATATACGAATTCAATAGCAGTGAACTAAATATACTAGACATGTAATCAAAGTAGACGATGAATATTTGTTGACACCTCTTAATGTTATTTATAGCAACGGCGCTAAACATGATTGTAAGCAGAGCATCGCTACTAGAGTGCCAAGTTGTCATCCCCAGCATAACACCAAGGGGTGCGGTATTAAATCATGCCACCATTTAGAATATAGAAATAGTATCCGCAAGCGCACAGATCAAATACCATTATAGCATTTTACCCGAGTATTACGGATTGTCATTTATATTTTCCCAAAGGAAGGTCGACATGGCTCTTGTGTAAAGGTAGCGTGCTAACCTAAGTGTAATGGATAGGCATAACCATGTCCTCACTACTCAATGCAGGGGTAAGTCACAAGATAAATAATAAGATAAGTATATAATCATCAGCATAAATAGATAGAGACTCCTAGCTATATCATTACAGTTACTAGTAGAACATCAAGAGATATTGCTGTGTCATTCCTAGCTACATGTCAATGCATATCATGGTTAGTGCAATACACTTAGTAGTCATAGCTAAGATTAGCATTATATCTATTCATAGTGGACATACTAGGAAAGTTTAAGAACATAGCACGCCCTTCCTTCGTATGAAAGCCCTACTGTGCCTATAAACGGGGTTTGGACTACATAGGACTCAACAGGATTATCACACCCGCGATCTACCAAGCCCGGCCTATAGGGTGCATTCACAGATAAACAACGCATAAGCACCACGCTTACACAATGTTTACCACTCACCCAACGATCAATTAGATGAGCGCTATACGAACCTATAGATAAGTATAATGTCAATCAATCTAGCATATAACCATAATAAACAAAAACAATATAACCATGAATATAGTAAAGAACAATTTAACTATGAATATAACTAGACAATGAAATTCATCAAATTCAAGAGGAGGCAATCATATAACAAACTAAGCTTATAGCCATCTCTTGAGCAGTTCTAACTAGAAGCTAAGGAGCTACGATTAGAGTTTCGGCTGACTTTAAATGAGGAATGAATGATTGTGCCTCTCCCCACGCCCTCCTTTTTATAGCCCTGGGCGATGATCGTGAGCCATCGGAATTCTCCAAGGGTTATGCAATCGTCTCTTCTAGATTCTTCTGTGTTGCCGCGGTGTCCATTTTTCCGTTCTATGAGCTTTGTAGAAATAGTGAAACACCAAAACTCATGGAATTCTATCGCTGTAAACCCTATATCTACTTTGGTGATCACAATTGCATGCACTGATTTTCCCCTAAAACCTTTACTAGTCCCTTAGCAAAGAAAATTTAGAAAAATTTATTGTAAGATATCTTGTGTTTAAGCATTGTGGGGCTATTAGCTCTTCCAAGTTATGCAATTGGGTCTTTTGACTGTGGGGCTATTAGCTCTTCCTTAGGTCTTGAGTACTTGACAGACAGAAAGATCCCATCTAAGCACTATGTCTCAAGCTCTTCGATCAACTATCATTCTGAAGTTTTTAGAGGTTTTCAAATAAAATTTAGAGCTTCCATGTATGACACTCTCAGGTCTCTCAATATATGTGGTATTTGTGGACTCTCACCAAGGCAGTGATGATGGTTGCATTTCTTTTCATCCTATAACTAAAGCTTATGTGGAGCTCATAGGTAAGGAGAAAACATGAAAGAGCAAATTTGTAATGCATGTGTTGTAAAGTCAAACAATGGATCTATGGAGAAATAAGTCATGCAGTCGAATCAAGATGTATAGGTGGATGGATATGGTGGATATATGGTGGAACCTAATTCTACTTAGCTCCTTGGATGCCAACCTCTCCTTTTGAACTTTAAAAACTAGGCCAGAGGTTATGAGCTATCTTTTTTTTTTTTTCTCAGGGAGTTGGGCGTCTAAGTACCCATAGTTTTAGCATTGGGACACGTGTTCATTTTTTCTTCTCCCTTCTCTCTCTTTTTTTCAAATATCTTTTGCATAGCTCATAGCACTCCTTTTGGCATTGATAGGTTTTAGAGAGATAACAACAGGAACTTAGAGCATTTATTGGGTGGCTAGCCTAATGGAATATTTTTGATGTTCTCTCCCAGTGTAGGAGAAAAACATTTTTGGAATGAATGTAGGTGGAATGGCATGTTGTTGTGCCTACTCCAGTGTAGAGTAGTGCATATGGAGGTGGATCTTGATTCAAGAGAATGACAAATTTCTCACCAGGGTCACAAAGGTTGACAAAACTCAATGCAAGACAAGCAGCATGTATGTGAAAGTTTAACTAGCCTATCTCATCATGTTTGGCTCAGGTGAGAATGTAAGCTTTGTCATATAGGAACTAATCATATTTTCACATTTTTCAAAAGATAAAATCTCTAGAACTCTAGCGTCACTTAGAACAAGATAGTTAACATCTTAGATTTTCTCAATCTTATCAATCAGGTACCTAGACTTAGTTCAAGCATATGCAACCCACAAGTTTCAGGCTCAGAGCAAATTCTCATGTCAAAACAGTTGGAACTAAAACTTAGGAAAACTTTTGTCTAAACTCTAGGCATTTCAGAGGTGTTGTAACAGAGCAGCTTATCATCAATTCAAATCATCTCAATAGCTTCCTTTTTATTGACTCTAGACAGATAGACATTTTTATTTGGTTTTTCATTTTTCAAAGACTCATACTATATAAGACTCTAATGACTCTAAGGACACTAAAAAGCATGGACCTTCATGTGCCCATATATTTTTGATATTTTTAAGTTTTCTTAGATACTATAGTGAACCTTCATGTGCTCACATATTTTTGGTATTTTTAATTTTTATGTCTGACTCGATAATCGCGTAGGTACACTTACCTGGGTACCTAGGGGATGTCTTCCCCCAAGCTGGTTGTTGTCGTGATTGAGCATTGAAGCTGAGCGGTCCTCTCGATGGAGCTCATGCTTTCAAGAACTGGTGTAGCCGAAAATCTTCATCTCATCCAATAAGAAGTTGCTTTCTTCACACAATGGTTAGCTGTGTGTAGGGAAAAGTGATGTAGATGATGCTTTCTAGGTGAACTAGCTCTTAGAGTTATCCTGCAGCAAACATCTCACAAAACACCAAAACTCGTAGAACAGATTAAGATAAACAGTTAGTGGTTAGCCGTTTCGTGAACTTGGTTGTTGTGAGAGGTTTTCAAAGGTTGTTATAGTGCATACAGTGCAGCAAGATGCTCAATGATTATTATTTTTTATCAAACAGAAAGGAAATATGCATGCTAATTTTTATTTGATTTTTAGGCCACCACAGTGAACACTCATTTAGCTTGCACTGCAGGTATGTCACATGGGGCTTTGAGGTTTTCTAAATATTTTTGTGATTTTCTATAAAATGATGAAAACTATCTATGAATCAAAAGTGTAAGAAAGTAAATGGATAACTACCATTGTTACCTTATGGTAAGGGTTCGGAGTTTAGAGTCCTCCGGACAAGACTTATCGTCGTTGTCACTCCTGGGGTGCTTCATCGGATCCCGAGGATGGGGACCCTGATGCTGGACCTCCTGGTGATAATGACTCAGTTGAGGAGGTTACCTTTTCTTTTCATACCTTTGTAGGTTGTTCCTTTGGTGTGTAGATTCTTCTTTGATTTCCTCCTCCTCAACGTTGCTCTTTTGAGAGCGATTCCTCCGGCGCTGATGTCTCCTCTTGGACAAGGTAAAAGCTGCTAATCCAGGAGAGTTATAATCTTTAAAATGACAGCGTACCTTCTCTCCTAGAAATTGGAAGTGGACTTGGCCTGATCCATTGTAGATGATGGCGTTGGTGGTGCTGAGGAACGGCCTCCCAAGAATGATGGGTGTCTCATCTTCTTCTCCTATGTCCAGTATCATAAAGTCGGTCGGGACGTAGTGAGTGTGGATTTTGACCATGATGTCCCTTGCTACTCCCTCCAAAAATCTCGTCGTGTTGTCCGCCAGCTGCAACTGCATATAGGTAGGGTATAGAGGTGTATCGAACAATAAGTCATATACCTTTTTAGACATGATGTTGACAGCTGATCCGGTGTCACAGAAAGTATTGTAGAAGGAGCATTGTCTAATAGTACAGTCGATGGTCGGCATGCCCGGATCCTCCCTCTTGATTAGGAACGGTGAAGCTAAGAGGTAGTCATGCTCATACTCAACAGCCTTGACTACTTGGACTTGCTTTCTCACTTGCCTCCTGTTCTTGTTCTTTCTCTTCCCATTTGAACTCTTCATCTTGGTTTCTTCAATTATTGGCTTGACTGGGAAGTAAGCTCCTCTTGGGTCTATAGGAGCTTCAAGGGTCTTATTCTTGAAACTGAACTTCTCTTTATTATCCTTGATGGTGAAACAAATCTTTGCACTGCCCATGTAGATGACAGCCTTTGCAGTACTCAGGAATGGTCGGCCAAGAATAATTGGACTCTTGCGATCTCTGCCGGTATCCAGGACTACAAAAGTCTACAGGGACATATGATCTCTCGATTCGTATGCACACGTCATCCAAGATTCCTTCAGGGTGCTTAACCGTCTGTTCTGCAAGCTGCAAACACATATTCATATACAACAAAGATGTCCATAGAAAGACTTAGTCAAAGATTACCTTAGGCATGATATTGACACTGGCGCCTAGATCACAGACAATTTTAGGAAAAGTCATACTGCTCAATAGAGATGGGGATCACAGGTTTCCCTAGATCTCCTCTCTTGGGTGGCATGGACTCATCCTTCCATCCCGATGATGCTTCAACATAGTAACCTGCACAGACATCAACAAGATTTGCGGTCTCGGGCTCTAGAGGTTGCCCTAGAATCTTACCTTCGTTGGTCGGTGGAACAGCGGCCGCCAGCTGAGTTAATTGTTGTTCTATCATTTTATTGAAGCTAAGCTGGTTCTTAACAGCAGAGGTAAAGCTATCCATTTTAGTGTTTATATTTTCTAGCATTTTATCATTGGATGCTACCTTCCTAGATAAAGTCTCTATAATTTTATTTTGGTTGGAGATCACTTCTCTCAAAGGCAATTGAGTATAGTTATTGTAATTAGTGCCTTGAAAGTTACCTGAGAAATTACCTTGGTAGTTGGGCCTTTGCTGATTCCATCCTTGATTTTGAGGACGATAGTTATTGTTATTGTTGATGAAGTTCACATCCTAACGGGTCTCAGAGCAGCTGTTGCCTAAGTGCCCCATATTGCCACACACTTCACAAGTCATACATGAATCATTGATGCATATGACATCTTGTTTCTGGCTGGCCTTATCTTCCAGCTTCTTCATGAATAGATCTATCTTGGCAGACAGCATGTCTACCTCCTTGAGCTGGTGCATTTCTCCACTTCTCTTATGGGTTGTCTGGCGCTCTTCATTCCAATCTTGATTGGAGGCCATCTTCTCCATAAGAGCAGTAGCTTATGGTATGGTCAGTGACATAAATGCACCTCCAGCAGCAGCATCAACGTTGTTACAGGTGCTGTTGGTAAGCCCATAATAGAAAGTTTACATAAGGAGCCAATTCTCTATCCCATGATGAGGACATTCTGATATATAGTCTTGAAAGCGTTCCCATGCCTTAGGGACTGACTCATCATGTTGTTGCTGGAAACTTGAAATCTTTCCCATTAGGGCACTTGTTTTACCCATAGAAAAGAATCTTGACAGAAAAGCTATGGAGCACTTGTCCCAAGTTGTATGATTATCCTTGTTAGCATAGAACCACTGCTTTGCCTTTCCCAATAGTGAGAATGGGAACAGACGCAGCAGGATGGCGTTTCTTGGTACATCCTTCATCTTGAAAGTGCTACAAATCTCCAGAAAGTGTTGGAGATGAGCACTTGCATCTTCGTGTGCTTTTCCACAGAACAAGTTGGCTTGCACCATGGTGATAAGAGCCGGCTTGAGCTCGAATCCATTCTCCCCAACTTCGACATTAGGTCCAGTGTGGATGTTGTTGGTGGTTGGAGCGGAGAACTCGCGCAGTGACTTATCAGCCATTTCCTTAAAAGCTGGTGCTAAGTTGCCTTCTTGTTGCTCTTCTTCTTCACTTATAGGAGCTTGCTCCTCCAAAGAACAAACCTCAGCAGCGGGTGTCTTTGATGGAGATTCAAAGATATCCCTCACTTGTTGGAATTTCCTTCTTCGAAAGAGTTTCTCTAAATTTTTAACGTAGTTATCTAGCAGATCAAAACCACTCATTTATTACCATGCATAAGATATCACAAAGATAGAAAGCACAAGGGTAAGCCTGCATTGAGTAGGGGTCTATGGTTTCCTCTATCTCATTAGTTTGTTAGGTTTATCGCTATCCCTTTAATCACCAATTGCTTTCCCCGGCAACAGCGTCAAAAATGCTCGTTGACACCTCTTAATGTTATTTCTAGCAAAGGCGCTAAATATGCTTGTAAGCAGAGCATCGCTACTAGAGTGCCAAGTTCACCAAGGGGTGCGGTATTAAATCGTGCCACTATTTAGAATATAGAAATAGTATCCACAAGCGCATAGATCAAATACCATTGTAGTATTTTACCCGGAGTATTACGGGTTGTCATTTATATTTTCCCAAAGGAAGGTCTACATGGCTCTCGTGTAAAGGTAGCGTGTTAACCTAAATGTAATGGATAGGCACAACCATGTTCTTACTACTCAATGCAGGGGATAAGTCACAAGATAAATAATAAGATAAGTATATAATCATCAACATAAACAGATAGAGACTCCTAGCTATATCATTAGGGTTACTAGTAGAACAACAAGAGATATTCCTGTGTCATTCCTAGCTACATGTCAATGCATATCATGGTTAGTGCAGTACACTTAGTAGTCATAGCTAAGGTTAGCATTATATCTATTTATAGTGGACATACTAGGAAAGTTTGAGAACATAGCACGCCCTTCCTTCGTACAAAAGCCCTATTATGCCTATAAATGGGGTTTGAACTACATAGGACTCAACAGGATTGTCACACCCGCGATCTACCAAGCCCGGCCTATAGAGTGCATTCACAGATAAACAACGTATAAGCACCACGCTTACACAATATTTACCACTCACCCAACGATCAATTAGATGAGCGCTATATGAACCTATGGATAAGTATAATGTCAATCTAGCTATACTAAACATATAACCACAATAAATAAAGAAAAATATAACTATGAATATAAGTAGATAAGTATTCATCAATTCAATTGTACCAATCATATAACTATACAATGAAAGAGAATCAAAGGCGAGAGGAGGTAAGAACTATACCAAATCCAAGATCTTGATGGCTCCGGAATCTAAGCCTGCGCTTGCCTCCCTCTAGTTCTAACTAGCTATCTAGGCCCTAGCTAAGGAGTCTGATTAGGGTTTCTGGCTGCCGGACTTCGAATGAGGAATAAATGAATGTGCCTCTCCCCAGGGGGGTCCTGCCCTCCTTTTATAGCCCTGGGCGATGATCGTGAGCCATCGGATGAAACCGACTTTGACATACGGCTGAGATTGACCCTAAAAGGCGGTGGAGCGAACCGGGCGAACCGGGCCGCGACCGGGCCCTAGGCCAGACCGGCCGTTCTGGGGTGGGACCGGCCGGTCCCACCTGGTGGCCGCTGGCCCCCGGCTCGGCGTGGTGCTTTCTCGTCTCTTCTAGATTCTTCCTGTGTTGCCGCGGTGTCCGTTTTTTCGTTCTATGTTCCGTTAAGCTCTCGTGGTTGCATCTTTTCTAGTTTACACCTGTAGAAACAAAGTGAAACATCAAAACTCATGGAATTACGTCGGTGTAAACCCTATATCTACTTTGATGATCACAATTGCATCCTTTTCCATGGCTAGTTGATGGTTGATTTCATACAATAACGACCATCAACAATATTGCAATTAAGAACATAAATAGATGAAGATTAATTGTTGCCATAAACGATGTAGTAAACACAATAATGAATAATACAATACTAGAGTAAAGAGTACAAGAATAGTACCAAACTCTACGCTCCTGACAACGCCGGTAGGGAACCCAAGCTAGGGTTAACTCTAGATCTAATCTAACTGCTACTACTATAGATCTAATCTAATCTAATCAAACGTATTTATAACTTCGGTGGGATGCATGGCTGACTATGGATCAAACCGAATTAAGGTACGGCCGAGATGGACCCTCAAAGGCGGTGGAGGAAGACTCCAGAAAGGGGAAGAAGGTTTCCCTCATAGGGTCGGCATGACAGGTGAGGCCGGCCGGCCCCACCTGGAAGCTGCTCACGCTCCCCTTTGCTCTGGTGTATTCTGGATCCTTTTAGAGTTGTATAGCGTATTTTTGAGTTGCGGATAATTCCGAGATGTATTTTGATAATTAAATCCTTTTCCGCGGTTTTCTGGAATAGTCCCTGGAAATTGATAAATCACCAAAACTCGTGGAAATTGTTAGATAAAACCCTAGACTTCTAGATATTCGTGTGTTTCTCGTGTCTATTGATCTATTAAATATTGACGCTATCCACCTTCAACAGGGGGTTATTCAAAAAGAGGTGATTCTCGAATTTTTCTCGTCTTCGTGTTTGAATAAAATTTATATAAGAGGCTTGTTTAATTTGAAAAATATATAGACGTGGATACTCTCTATAGATGATGTAATGGAAGATGGGTTGTTTTCTTAAGTAGGAAGGGTCTTTTGGAAAACATATGATGACACGTGTCAACTTACAGAGGAGCAAATTCTATCGAGCGAGCATACGTAATGAGGTTTTAATAAGGGAAATTGGATCCTTAGCATCAAAAGAACACATCTTAAGATATATAACATCAAAAGATTAAGTTTTAGATATCTACCATCGCAACAAGACTAAGATTAAAAGCTGACTAGTTCTGTTAACTCTATAAGTTATCTCGGACCATTTTGCCCTCCCTGTACTCATCGCTGGGAGCACCGCTGTCAGGTGCTAATCGCCTGTTATTAGGGCGGTGCGGAGGAGGCAGTCGACGCTGGGAGCGCGCCGCCAGGATCGAGGCACCGATAGGGAGATGCGCCGCGCACGAGCACTGCTGGAGCACGCAAGGTGGCTGTGATGGCGCGACTTCTTTTCTCCGGTCCGGCGAGACCTTCCCTTCCCTGTGCGGATTCCTTTTGCTCCGCGGGAGTCAAAGCAGCGCAGTGACAGGAAGATGCGTACTCTTTCTTTTTTGGTCTATTGGCAAAATCGAAACATGATGAAAACTGGAGTAGCAAAAAGATCTAAAACCAACGTCGTCCAAACTAACAGAAAGAGAGAAAATGGTATATAGCTACAAAGTTGTTACATTTTGATGGTAAATATCTAAAACTTATTCTTGTGATAGTATATATCTAAAGATATGTTCTTTTTTTGAAAGGATCCAAAACCCCATTTTAAACTAGATGTCTACATGCTGCATGCCTGCATTGTGCCATGAGGAGATATTGGATGTTTCCAACATTTGAAGAACATCACCATCAATCGGTGTCCAAAAAATTTGTAACAGGTCGATCCGGAATTAAAACATATTTATGTTCTTTTGAAAACTAAAAAGATCCAATTTTTCCATTTAATAAACATGGTTCTATCTACATGCTGCATGCCTGCATTATTGCCATGAGGAGATATTAAGGATGTTCAGGTGGCAGCTGAAGAACATCACCATCAATCGGTGTCCAAAAAACCGCGGGACTCGTCGTAACAAAGGTCGGCCGTGCATGCCGCAAAAACAGTGGCTGCGGTCGCTAACTTAGGCTATGTGCAGTGCACACCGGTACGAAAACCAAAGAAAACTAAAAGATACATACGGAAATCATGACAAGAAAGCAGCGAGACATGGTTCTATCTTCGAACGTTGCAGGCGGGGTGGGTTATCGGCGTGGTCAAAACGCAAAGTTGCCTCCCAGAGAGACTAAGACATGCAGGAGAGAGGCTCAGGCGGACTATTTCTGCCAAAAATTGTTTTAACTCACAAACCATCAAATTAAATGCCGAGGCCCATTAAATTTGTTGCAATAAAACCTTTAAAACTAGATCTCACATGAATACATTTAGATAAAACAAGTAGGCCCAAAATCGACAACTTTGATATCACCACGATGGACTCGTCGAAGAATTGAATACGTACAAACTCGTCAGCCGTGCATGCCGCAATGGCAGGGCGGCTGCGGTCGATAACTTAGCGGCCGAGGGCGGCGTGCATCGGTGCATGCAATGTGCGTCGGAAAAGACACCGCAGTGATGGACGGGGCCACCGGATAGTGGGCGCCAACACCCTGTGCAACGCGTGCGGCGTGCGGTTCAAGTCCGGGGCGGCTGATACGTGAGTACCGGCCGGCGGCCAACCCCACCTTCGTGCTCACGCAGCACTCCTCCAACTCGCACCACAAGGTCATGGAGCACTCCAACTCCCTTGTTTCCTTTTCCTACATGCTCAACGACAAGCCGACAACATGAACCAGCATGTGTGTGCTCAGGTCTTATGAGCTGCTTTGAATTCATACACTTCCAACTCAGCGTGTAGATGACTAGAAGATTGAAACCTGTGACCGATCAAGCAACAATTTCGATCATTCATGTGCTCAGGTCCTGCCGTTAGTGACCACATGCGGGTTACCGCAAAGCCCGCAAAATGTTAATGGTCCTATGCGGGTTAGCCGCGAAGCCTGCGAAGACTCATGATTTTCGCGGACGCTTCGCGGACAGCCGCGAACCGACCTGCCTGCAACCCGAGTTCTATCATAAAGCTTTAGGAATGTCGTCATCATGGTTCTGTGTCCAATAATAGTGACTGAGGAGAGGAGGTGGATGCAGCTAGCTAGCATAGCATGTTTCATCATAGATAGACGGATGGATGCACGGATCAGACATGATCGGTCGAAGGTAACGATAAGGACTCCATGCAAGATTATTCCTGGTCCTCTGGGAGGAATCGTCAGACATGACCGGCGGCCAGCAGGTTCAAATCCATGGTTGCCCCCCGTTGCCGGCAAGCATATGCCTATCAGTCAGAGCAGAGTTGCGTTTACAATAGTCTCCGATCGATGCAAAGCAAGAAGAAGCGAGTGTTGTACTAGTGGTTAAGCCATAGCCGCGGCGTGCATGCTGATTGACCGCTGGATGGAACGTCGTAACTGTGCTCTGAATGCATAGCTAGATTCTACTACTGTGAACAAACCATCTATTGGTGCCCAATAATTTGTAGTACCACCACGCATGCCAACGTTCCACCTAATATAATTAGGCCGTCCTCAGCATGGATTTCATGTCACAGTTTCTAACATACCTATATTTTAGAAACAGTACAGAAGAGTTTTATTCTTATGAAACTCCCTCTACTTCTATAAAACTCTTATCATCTCTCTCTTCATTAACACACTGCTATATCAGTATATTTAATGCTCATAAAACTGTATGAAACTGGCCTTAGGCATCATATATAGTTTATATATATATATATATATATATATATATATATATATATATAGAGTATGTATTCACTAGCTAGCTAGCTAGGTAGTAGCTCCATCTGTCTTGGATGGCACGTTCACGTTTCGCACTCCCGTTTGCTCTCGTTCGTTGGTGTGGTGTCCAGAAGCGGAACACCTAGCCGTTTAGGTAGATGCTCCAGCAGTGACCAGGACGACGGCGGCCACACACTGCAATGTGTACTGCATGCATCGTCATCCAGGCATGGCCGCACGCAGCTAGTCATACATCGTCCGTTTTAGATACCCAAAAATTTTTGCCAAAAATTTTTGGGCACTCTTGTGGTACATGTATAGAGTATTAAATATAGATGAAATAAAAAACTAATTGCACAGTTTGGTTAGAAATCTTGAGACGAATCTTTTAAACCTAATTAGTCTATGATTAGCCTTAAGTGCTACAGTAACCCACATGTGCTAATGATGGCTTAGTTAGGCTTAAAAGATTCGTCTCGCGGTTTCCAGACGAGCTATGTAATTAGTCTTTTTATTAATATCTAAAAACCCCTTCCGACATCGCATGAAACATATGACACCTAAAAATTTTCACCCTAACTATAGATAAAATATTCTATCGCCGGGCATCTTTACCTGCTGCATGCATGCTAGCTCTATAGTAGTAGGTAGCTAGAGAGAGTGCTGACGGGCGCATGCAACGCTACGACCGAACATCCACGCACCTACACATCAGCACATCATAACCACCTAATAATCGTGGTCGCCATGCATGTGTGTTTGGATCGACCATGCTGCAGGGACGCATGCATGTGGAACGATAGATGATGATATATAGCTAGGCTTCCATCATCCAAAAGCTAGACTGTCCCATATGCATGTGTATGCTCCGAGCTAGTGCGAGCTACTCCTACCCTACTGGTGACGAGGAAGTCGTCGAGGTAAAGAAGAGCATACCCACGGACACACACACACACGCGTGCCATCTCAAGGCAAGTTGAGTTGCATGCACGAATAATCTTTCAGTGACCAGAAATAATATGCAAACTGGCCGGCCAATTATGCCGCCAGATTCCCCGATCCAACGAACCTCGACACGTACGCACAGCGGGATACTCAGAAACGTGATCTCGAAGCATCATGTTGTCAAAAATGTCAAGAGCATCTCTAGCAGTACTGCTAGTTCTTTTTTCTTTGAAACTCATCACTATTTGTCTAAATAGACGACTCGTAATTCCTTTTAGAATCTATAGAGATGTTTTAAGTGTCCAAATATACATACATTAAAATATACATGAATATTTTATATATTATTTTTATACTACCTGTAGCAGCTATAGATTCTAGGTTATCCGGGGCCGGAGAAGCTAACGTAACCGGCTCCAGTCCTATCCACAGTTCACGGTGTCAGTAAGAAAGGAGAAGAGGAGAGATAAAAATACTTAGATTCTATGAACAGCGACGCTATAGTATCCAAATACTATGGTGTCAGGTGGAGCTGAAGCACCTAAAGCCATGCCAAAGAGGCCCTTAATGTATTCGGTTTGTGGCTTTGTACGAGCAAGCTAGGTGCCTGCTCCACAGCCATGTGCAGAACCTCGCTTGAAAGACCCAATAACTTGCAGGGCTTAACTATCCCTGTTAGGTGAAAAGAACGCATAGATTATACAGGGCGCCACGTGGTCGCTGAGATTAACGACGGTTAACGACGAGACGAAAGATTGCTTCGTGTTCGCCGAATCTTGTGCGGTAGCTAGCTGCGTATCTCGTCTCCCGGTGATTCCGATCTGTATCGTTTCACTTCACAGAGCACCAAACAATGTGCAGCAGCACTGCAGCAGAGAAACAACAGAAATGTTACGAAATAAAAAAAAATGTAAGATCTGCAGAAGCCGTTTAATGCCCAATTACACCGACCAAACCGTGAGTATAATAATCTAGTATAGTACGTATATGTACATGTGCTATCTAAAAGAACCTGCTAACTCTGATCTCTCCGATGTTGAGGTACACACATAGATAGCTTGTCAATGCAAGCAAGTTTAACTTTGATTTCTCTTGTTTTGTTGTGTCAAGGCAAGAGACATGAACACCAACTTAAACACAATTGTTCACAGGGACAAATAACTTATTGAAACATGCTTTCTGTGCTTCCACACACACACACATACATGTATATATACTTTGGTCCTATTTGGATCAGTTTTGGATTCTTAAAAACCAGTTTTTGTCTCTAGCGTTTTTAAAATCTAACTACTTGCTCTCGGCTCTCGGCTAATGCTCACTACTTGCGCTTGGCCCTCACTAGGGATACCTTGGATTCAAATCTTGGCCCGACGGTCTCGGCCCCACCGCGACGATGGATTCGACGGCGCCGTCATCGTCGATTCAAGCTGGATAGTGAGCCTGACGGACGGGTGCTCAACGAATTATTCGCCACCGCGAGATTCAGCATCTGCTGCAGTCCACCTCCACGCCGGCGGTTTCCTCCGGCTGCAGGTGCTCCAGTTTTGGCGGCGAGGGTGAGCTTCGGCGGTTCCCGTCGGCATTGGTCGGTGTTGGGTACCGACTTCAATGGGGAAAAGGACCTATGTGCATTTTCTAGATTTCTAGAGGCCCTTTTAGCAAATAGTTTGGACAGGTGTCCTCTGTATCCTTATACGGTGTATTTGTATTTGTTCTGTACTGTTTTCAATACTTAATACAGATATACTTATCAAAAAAAAAATTACCCAGACCAATCGTCCCCACTCCCTTCGCTTCACCTCGACGCATTTTACCGGCGCCGCTTCGCTCGCTCCGTAGACCCCACGCCCGGCGCCGACAGGTGGGTCCCGCTATGCCCCAGCGCTCATCCCCCACTCCCCCGTATGCGCCTGGAGTCTTCCCTGGGATTTCGTCGCTCCCGGTCCCCGGACACCGCCGCCACCTCGCCCGCAGCGCCGCCGCCGCCCGCCTCTACCCCCACAACCCCGTTCTCAATCGATCACCCTCCACCGCGCCTTGCCCTCTCCACGCAGTCCTTAGGCTGGCAGCGCTTTGTGCCGCCGCCATCGTCACCCTCGTCCTCGTCGGCCGGAGTGACATTCGCGCCGCTGCACGCCGCCCGTGCCCGTCAGCGTTGCCGCATCGCCGCCACAATGCCGCGCCGCTACAGCGAGGCCATTCCGCCCGGCGCACGCCATGGGATCAGACCCCGGCGGCGACAAGCACCCATCAGGTATGCCCACCCCTTCTCTTCCCTTCGTGATGTGCGAAACCGAGCACCCGAACCCTATCGTCATTTGTATTCAGATTTGATCTCCACTCGACCCTCACCGCAGACTCCGACGCTGCTCACCCCTCGACTATCGCTCTCGACTATCGCCCGATGCCGGCCGGCCTCCAAATGCGCCCGCCATACAACTTCAACGAACTACGGATATATGCAGGGGCGGGCCCAGTATAATTCAAGGGTATTCAGCTGAATACCCAAAAATTTTGACAAAAAACTTGTTACATATGGCGTACGTATACATATGCCTTGGAAAAAAGCAAACGAAGGTAAAATGGAATATATCCTATGAAGAATTCAGCCCAAGACAGAGCTTCTTCCACTCCTTTTCCTCCCTACCTGACGGCTCCATTGGCTTCTCCCTCCCATAGTCTCATGCCACAGCGCCGCAAACGCATCGCTTTGCGAAGCAACCCCTGGCAGCCAAGGAGGTGGTGATGCGGCGTTAGACGAGAGCACAAGGCAGCGGTGGCATGTTCCCATGTTTTTAACATCATTAACTGTTTTGAAATTGGGACTATATATTCTGTATATCGCCACTTTTGTTTATTAAACTATTGGTCTATTGGTAATTTAACGTTAAGAAATTTCAAATTATTATAAGATTCTATGATCATATGAAATGAAACCCCTATAAATATATGAAATCATGCTTAATAATTATAAATTTCCTATATTATACAGTTGCAACTATGTGGTATTACACATGCTAAATACTATGTTTCTGGTGCAAAAAAATTTTTAGCTTCTTTACATTTTGAATACCCAAGGTGAAAATCCTGGGCCCGTCACTGGATATATGCCACGATTCTCAGCGCCTGCAACCATGTCAAGGCACCTCTGGCGCTGGTATGTCTCGCCCTCAGTCTCTCATCATAGTCAGCAGCGAGTAGTGGCTGCTTATTTCGCACCTAAGGTGGGGATGGCGCAAGCGGCAAGAGGCGGCGTGCAGCCGGCGGCGGCGAGCAGCAGCCGGCCTACGCGACTAGCAGGGCAGCGGCACAGGCAACCGGCACTCCAGTCTCCGGCAGTGGCAGGGCTGAGGCTTCATGTGCAGGCAGCAGATCGGCTCCCTCAAGCCACGGCAGGCGACTGTACCCAGCCGCGCCGCAGCAGGCAGCACCACAAGCTAGCTAGGCAGCCCCCAAGCCTGTCGGCCAACCCTCATCTGACTGCAGCACGCACCAGGCAGAGGGTAGGCAAAAGGCACCGCAGCAGGCCAACAGTCTAGCAGCCCATCTTTTTTACTGTTTACACACTATAATTGTTTAAAAATTGATTGATGAAGTTATTTGATAAATTGTAGATTGTCCAAAGGAACCATGGTAAGTGGTAATAGAAAGTCAAAGGATGGGCAAATGACCATGTCCAGCCAAAAGGTCCAGGCATATGATCCTTGATATCTCAATTTACTTGTGTTTTGTTAAGGGTAAGCAGTTTGAGATAATATCGTCAGACATAGGCATCAGACTTTCTCCAAGTGACAATTATCCAGTTCAGCTGCTAAGGGTAAGCAGTTCGAAATAATATCATCGACATAGGCCTTTGATTTTTTTTTTTTCAATTTTGGTATAGATAACAAAAGCGGAAATCCATTCTAACACGCTGCGCAGCCACACTGCAGTTAACATGAAACTGGTCTTGTACGTGCACAATATCCTTGAATTACTCCTTGAAATTAAGCCACACTTGTGCACACATGCTTCCATTGTCACAAATCCACTATACTATATGATGCTTTGACATTATCTTCTTGGCTTCTTGCTTCACAGAATATGTGCTATTGGGACAGAGTTATTTGGAGTTCACGATATTTTCATATCATAAGTGACCATACTTTCAATGAAGGAAGCTCAACAGCAAAGGTAGAGATGGATTTTCCTCTCACAATGCCATGTTGAATGTTTCTATTTTTTTTTTTTGAGCTTGAATTATACGTTTTTCTCTTGAACATTAACAGGTTTTATTCTTTTTTGTTTCTACAAAGTAAAAACTATATGAGATGGACATTTATTTTGCTTATAGTCATTTCTTGATCTTATATATTTCTCTTCGGGCATAATTTATTTTATGAAAAGAAGCAACCCAGATTTCGTAACATCCTAGATTTCCCACTTCCATGGACACAATATTAGCTTCTCGTATCTAATATATTTCCAATTTCGAAACAGAAATCTGCCATTTCAACACTGTAAAAAATGCTAATTATTTTTCCATAATATGGACTGTTTCTTTATGTCACTCATGGGATGCTCTTTGATTTGTCTGTAGACTGGACAACCGCTGAAAGAGTCTGACAAAGAATCTGGACATCAGAAGACCATTCATCATTGTCAAAATCCTCATATTGGTCACATTTCGTTACTGGCTCCTTGGATAAATCTGCTAAGGTTAGAATTTGTTCAAGTTGACTGTCGTGAAGATATTAATAGTTTCCCTGACATTCAATTTTTCATGCCTACAGGATACAAGAATGCTAACCCTGATCTGGCATGATATATATGTCTTTTCTATTCCATTTTCCCCTTGCCACATGAAAAGCATAAAATGTATGCCAGCCTGTGTAATATTGACACATTGTCATGAGATTTGTGTCGAATCTATAATTCGTGAAGTAGCATGGGATCTGTCCAAATGCTCAGGTTGTCTGCACCGCTGAGCTAATTTGTTAGACAGTTGGGTTTCATAATTTGTATAGTGGATTTTTATATACCTGGTATTGCCGTGCACATAGGAGAAAAGTATTTTATCACATTTAAGCTTTTAACATATGGCTTATGCATTTTATTAGTTGTTGTGCTTCTTTTTTTTTATGTACACTAGAACACTATTTAAAACGTTTGATTTTTTTGGGCCATAGATAATGCATTGTGGTTCTGGTTTACATGTGATTCTGAGCTCAGTGGTACCATCATCTGTGTTCCATGTTTCTAAGATATTTGTTTCTGTTTTTAGGTGGTTCTAGGTGGTGGTCAGGATGTGATGAATGTGACTATGACAGACTGCCTTGCTGGTAAATTTGAGGCTAAATTCTATCACAAGGTATGTTCTTTTCCAGTTAAGGAAGTATTGAGGTATTACTCCTTTCGTGTTGCTTCCTTGATAAACTGTGTATGCTTACATACTTGAACTGTTCTGATTGGTTTTAGAGAACATTTTGGGCCTTTACTCTCTCGCACATAGAGGATCTTCATTCAGGAATCAAGGAGCACCACTGCAATATCAGGTATTCAGGATCCTCCCTCCGGGAGCCCCAACCAGCGAGAGAGTCAGATCTTGGCGGTGATCGGGCGCACGGAGATAGACGGTCTGTTAGAAGAAGGCATACTATGCACAATGTAATACTGTAGTGAAGTCTCGACTATTTGTTGTCATATCATTTTGGTCAAAAAATTTGTTCCTTGTGGCTTGACAAACAATACTTGCCGATACTAATTCTTAAACGGCAAGAATAATGAGAAATATCTTCACAAGTACTTGGCGATAAGTAAAATAGATTAGTCCAGTGTTATTGTAGCAAGTGAGAAACTGGTGCATATATATGGTATGGCAAGTCAGATATTTGCATGAATTTTGTGGTTTTCAAGTCGATCATATGGAAAAGTATGAATGCAAATTATTATCTTTACTGAACTTGAGTTTTGGTGGGGAATACAACAATGAAGACGAACGCTGCTCTAGGATGTCAGTTCCTTTATTCGACTGAACCAAATACAGGTTAATGCCTGGAGAAGGATTCTGTTAAATGTATAATCCATATCTTTATGTGTGCTTTTGATTATTTGTAATTGAGCACATACAGAGCTCTTGTTTGCCTTGCATGGTGGGATTATGTGAAAATAAGTTTGTGACACAATTGCCTTGTGTCATTTAGACCTGGTTGTTCAAGCTGATATGGCAATGCGGGCAAGACAGATGGGTCGTGGACGGAGCATCAACCTACTTACTCTGAGGTGGTCGGACGTTATTTTTTGTTCCCGTTGCAACGCACGGGCATTTACCTAGTCTTTGTACCAAAAACTCGGGCACATAGTAGTTAGCTGAGTTTCAAACAAATGCAAAACTTGCCGGACAGTGTCGTATGTATTACTAGCAGCCCGGCCGGGCCGGGGACCGGGCGGCCGGCGGTGGTGTACGTGGAGGCAATGCAATGCGTGGCCGCAGCATCGCCGTCGCGGGCTAGCTGTGCGCTGCGCATGCCTGGATCTGAATGCCTGCATGGGCGACCAACCAGTCGGACAGGGCACATACATATTGCCGCATGTACCAACAGCTCAATGAAGACGGCCGGTCGACCGTCGCCGGCGCAGGTCGCCCCGGTCGGCTCCCGCGCGCGGGGAGGACAGACATGCTAGGAGACAAGCGTCATGCAGCAGAGATCTGCATCGCATCGCGCTGGCACACAGGGACACGCGAAGAAGGGGTGGTGGTGGTGGCAGCTTGCGATGCTGTCGGACGTGCTTGTCAGCGGACGCGGCCACGGGTTGTCGTGTCTCCGCGCCCACAGGAGTGCCGCCACGAGACGGCGGGGGTGGGGCCTGCCCGCATGGGGCGGGGTGGCACGGCGCACACGCGTCCGCGCCCCGGCCGCGGGGATGGCCCGCGTTGTCGCCCCGGCCGCGTGCTAGCTCTGCTACTACGGACGGAACACCCCGGCCCGGTGGCCGTCCCGATTCGCTGTACCCGCGCCCATGTCCTCGTCGAGCCTCCGTTGCACAAGCCTCGCGCGCTGGCCAACGGCTTCGATCGCCGTCAGCTTGATTGGGGCCTCTCGGCGACCCAGAGGCCAGAGGCCGGGATGGACGCCGGGTCCGGCCCCGTGGCGGGTCCCATCCCCTGGACGCGGATCCGGGCCCCAGCCCGGGACACCGCCGCGGTCCGCAGGCCCCACGCCCACAGATTCGCGTCGCGGTCAAGGGAGGAGGCATGGCGCTTGCGCCCCCAACTATAAATAGCGGCCGCCCTCCCCGCGTCCTCTACACAAGCCACTCTCCTGCTCTCCTCTCCTCTCACCTTCTTCCACCTTTGCTCTGCTCTCCCAGCCAAAGACCTGCAGCTGCAGGAGGCACCGAGACAGAACAGAGCCGCTCGCTTCGTTAGTAGCTGTTGCTTGGCTGCCACTCACACCCCAGGGAGGGCTTCATTTCCTTCGATTCGATCGGATCAAGTAGCTAGCTAGCGGCTTGCTTGCTTGATCAGGAGGGAGAGCGAGCTCTCGAAGTCTCGATGGCGAAGCAGGGCGTGGTGGTGCCGGTGCCGGAGGCGGCCATGGCCGTCCAGCCCAACTCGTTCCAGTACCCGCCGCCGCGGGCCACGCCGGGCGTCGCCGTGCGCAAGAAGTACCTGCAGATGGGCGGCGCCGGTGCGGGCGCTGCCGGGCGCATCGGTGGCTGGGTGGAGTCCATGCGCGCGTCCTCGCCCACGCACGCCAACGCGGCCGCCGCGCTCGCCGCGGGCGTCGACGAGGAGCGGTACGCCGCGTGGATGGTGCGTGCGCGTCTCGCCCCTGAATTATTTATTACAGTACTGCAGAGACCGTGGCGTGCGTACTGAATGAAATGCGCTCCTCTGTTTCGTGCAGATGAAGCACCCGTCGGCGCTGGCCATGTTCGACCAGGTTGTGGCGTCGTCCAAGGGGAAGCAGATCGTCGTCTTCCTCGACTACGACGGCACGCTGTCCCCCATCGTCGACGATCCCGACGCCGCCTACATGTCCGACACGGTATGTCGATACTGGACTAGACGTCAGACTGACCAAACTCCCCTGCTTCATTCACCTGATCACCTCTTTCTTTCTCCGGCCAGATGCGGCGGGCGGTGCGGAGCGTCGCAAAGCACTTCCCGACGGCGATCGTGAGCGGGCGGTGCCGCGACAAGGTGCGCGCGCGAATTAGCTAGCGACAAATGCATGCATGCCTGCCTGCCATGGATCGATCGATCATCGATGTCGATCACAGTCCGAGCACGCATGCACAGCAGTCAGCTAGTCACTGAACGAAATGAAACTCACCACTGAAGTGATGCCCGTGCAGGTGTTCGAGTTCGTGAAGCTGGCGGAGCTGTACTACGCCGGCAGCCATGGCATGGACATCAAGGCCCCCGCGAAAGGGTCTCGGCACACCAAAGCCGCCGCAAGGTATCCATCCATCCAACCTTTGTTCTTGCCACTTCCGCATCGCCCACCCGAAAGGGGAAGATACTTATCTTGCTCTGCTGCCCTCTGTGTGGTTCACAGGCCAAAGGCGTTCTCTTTCAGCCGGCCAGCCAGTTCCTGCCCATGATAGAGCAGGTAATCACTCTAATGCATGCATAGTGCTCATCGTTCGTGCCCATGGCGACCTGCTTTTCTATCTTTGTTTCTCTGCAACTGAACTGCACCTGCAATGCTCAATTTCGCTTCTGCTTTTGGATCAGGTGCACGATTCTCTGGTGGAAAGGACCAAATGCATACCTGGAGCCAAGGTGGAGAACAACAAGTTCTGTGTGTCTGTCCACTTCAGATGCGTCGATGAGAAGGTATGTCGTGGGCCAGACTCTCCTTTTCTTTTCATTCACACATTTATTTATATACTATATATATAGAGAGAGAGAGAATTAAATTCTGCATTTTTTTGGGTGTGTGTGTGCTGTCTTGAGATTGACAAAGTTTGTCTATTTTTTCTTGTTTTACCATCAATCATCCGATCATCGATCGATCAGAGCTGGAGCACATTGGCTGACATAGTGAAGTCGGTGCTCAAGGACTACCCGAAGCTGAAGCTGACGCAGGGGCGGATGGTGTTCGAGGTCCGCCCCACCATCAAGTGGGACAAGGGCAAGGCCCTGGAGTTCCTCCTCGAGTCCCTGGGCTTCGCCGACTGCACCGACGACGTGCTGCCCGTGTACATCGGCGACGACCGCACCGACGAGGACGCCTTCAAGTTGCTCCGCAAGCGCCGCCAGGGCGTGGGCATCCTTGTGTCCAAGCACCCCAAGGACACCTCCGCCTCCTACTCGCTGCAGGAGCCCGCCGAGGCAAGTGCCGTCTCCATCTCATTTCCGGCGCCGCCGGCCCCGGCGGGTCGGTGTCCGCCGCCGTCCGCTTCTGCCGCCACCCACTTGCCTGACGCTGACATGCCTATATATATTCTTTGTTGGTGATGTGCAGGTGATGGAGTTCCTGCTGCGGCTTGTCGAGTGGGAGCGCCTCTCCAAGGCCGGCCCCAAGTGGTGATGACCCACGGTTGATGACAGACCGACGCGACGGCCACCCCGTGCCGGCGGCGGCGAACGTACTGGCGGAGGGATTAATTACTTAATTAGTATATATAAAAACTACATGCTCATGTATGAGTTCAATTATACTATGGGCGATCGATTAATTAGCTAGAGGGATCGGAGGGAGTAATTAAGATCCTGCGTCTGTCAGCGTGTGGTGTCGTCCGTTAACCCACTCCTACTTGTACTACTCAGCTGATGAGACGAGATGAGAGTTCACTCTTCAGTCTTCACTGTGCGCGGCACACAGTCATGTGCGTCCACGGCGCCTCCCTTGTTTTTACGGGAGCCGCCCTGTGCTGTGTTTGCCAAGGACGAAGAGGGCTCTGTAAAGGGCTGTCAATTTCATTCGTATAAATATATTGGATTTAGCTCAGTTCATATGGGGACAGCGGTAAATGCTTCTGTGTTAACAACTTGCGTGTCAAATGTTCATGTCAAAAGCATCCTTGGCAGTTAGCGTCTAAGAAAATCATCCCTGAACGCCAAAAAAAATTAATTTCTCTTATCTTTTATCCTTGAATGAATTTATTTGACGGTCTATGGTCATGGACCATTTTTTTGGCGGTTTAAACTCTTTCCTTGGCGGTTTTGGCACTCAAGGCAATTCAAGACTCTGGTAGCGATGCTACAAAAAGCATTGCACATATATACCCTGCAAATATCAAAGAATGTTTCTTTTTATTTTTTTAGAACCTAGGAACTAGAACCAAACTAGTTTGCTTTTAATCTTTGGCCTTGTCATCATGTATGAATGTATAGTTAGACTGATGACTCTTAAATAGTTTAACTACCGAAGAAACAATAAAATTTATTTCCTATGCACTCACCCAATTAGAATGTTCACCGTAGGCATGGTGCTTCTAAGACCAGGATCTGATCTTGTGCGGCCCACTTATGCTGAAATTTATTTGTCTGACTGAAAATTATTATCCGAGAATTTGTCCCTTGATCCCTCTTCATGGCTCCAAAGTTGAGTATTTTGTGATTTCTCTGGGAAGTCATTTTGTTGTACACAATCAGGTTCTCTCTTCTGTTTTAGTTAAGTGTCCAAGTGTGGCCAACTAGATATGTTAATTAGTTAAAACATATTAGCTGCAGACAGTCCGATAAATAATTGATGGTTAACTAATTAGTCCAAGTGTGCTAGATATGTTAATTAGGTAAAACATATTAGCTGCAGATGGTCTGATAAACAATTGATGCTTAACCAATTCTGTCACTCTAAATTTTTATTTCTAGAAACAGACATTAGGATTGTTCCAAAAAAAAAAAAACAGTGTTGATCATAGAAATTCTAGCCTACCACTACAAAAAAATAAAAATATTGTATAGAAATACATTCCGTAGTATGATTCATTAATAAAATTATAGTTGAGTGGATTCACTTAATCAGTTTAACTACTGATGTTGAGACACGAGAGTTAATGCTATGATTAATTTATGACATTGTAAGTGTTGTTGCTGTGATATAGTAACTATGGTCGATTAATTAGCAGTTTCTTTTTTGATCCATGCATAAGCATGGCTAATTAAAACTTAGACATGATCATCACTACAGCTAGAGTTTGGTCAATTTTGATTAAAGATCAAGCTATCCAAGTTGTTATGCGTCGGAGACTTCACTTAATCAGCTTATGCCTTTTCTAATATATCAACCAAACTGACTATCATGGTTTGATGGTGTTTTTTAGTGACGGAGCTGAGGCCATGAAGTTCAGGTGCTGAATGAGGGGTAATGGGCTCATGGCCAATTGAGACATCAATTTCTCATTGTTTGAGTGCTCCTGGTAATTTTATCTTCCTCTTTGCTATAGTAAACTTTGATTTCTTTTCCTTTACTAATTGTGCTATGTTGGTTTTGATTTCCGAAGAGAAAATTCCATTTACATATTGTAACAACGCGGCGGGAGGGCGATCAGCGGCGTGCTTGGGCAACAGTAGTGGGCGGCAGTGTTGGAGGAGCGGGTGGCTTGGGTTTGGGAGGAGGCAACAGCGGTGCACAGGAAGAGAGAGACAACAGGGGAGACAGAGAGGAGATAAGCCTTTCGGCTATTTTTTTGCTTGCCCCATGATTTCAAGGTCCCTCATATTTATAGTCTGGGGAGACTTGGTCCCTAAAATATCTCAGGAGATCCTTATAGTAATTGGATTCTCCTTTACTATTGTAAGAGGTAAAACATATGGTGTGTAAACACCTCGCCTAAACCATCATATAATTAGGCTAAAAAACTAGATCGGGGCAAGCCTGACAGGACCCACCAAGGGGACCATACAAGCGCATGTCCTGCCCGAAGACCACGACCCCTACAGAATCGAAACCATCGCGCATGACGCCTCGGGCGGGCCCACTATCCCGACCCACCTTCCAACAGGTTGGACCGACTGAAAGTCCCGACCCTGAGGACCGGGCAACACGCACGATCCGCACGCAAGGTCCACCAATTTTCCTCCTCACTAGTTGCCCCGTCCCGTATGACCCTTGGGGGGATCATGAGGAGCATAGAGGAGAGCGAGGCGGTCACTGTGGCCATGGCCGCGCGTCTAAACTATGCATTGACAAGGGCAAATCTGTAGCACCATGCTGGCCTTACAGCATGGCCATTCTCAAAACCATTGTTGGAATGACTTAACAGTAGGCTCACGCATGGGCAAACTACGCCCTCGTAGGGGAACAGGACAACACTATTACACCTAACCGGATACGGGACACATCTAAATCAACTGCAGCGCCTTACCTCACACTACATACGCATGGGCAGCCTTGCCTACGGTACCATGGTACGATTGACAGTATGGATCGTCAGCTCACACACAGGGAAGATGGACGCCACGGCCCCGAGCAGAAGGCGAACTACCCCACATTTATTTTTCTTTTTTGTTTTTTTTTCTTTTTTACATATTCACCATCTCTCTTAACTTTCCCACCCTGTAACTACCCCCTCCCTTCGATCTATAAAAGGGAGGGTGCATCAATACCAAAAAAAGATCATCATCTGCACTCGCATTCACGGCCTAATCGACACAACGCTCTAGCCATTCACCATGCACACACATCCTAGAGACTTGGAAGCCCTCTCCCTCTCTCGACCATTTGTAACCCCTACTATAGACAACACTAAGTAACACAGCTCGCTTGAACTGGACGTAGGGTACTTAGCCTGAAACAGTATAAATCTTGTGTCCTTTTAGTAAACCATCCTGGCATAAATGCGCTTGTTGGTGCTAATTAAAACATCAATAGTTGGCGCGCCAGATAGAGGGTTTGCATGTTTTGTCGTTTCCTACACGCTCTGGATGGCTAATCCAAATGTACAAATGATCCTAGCGTTTTTTAAGCCTTCTAATAACTATCCAAATGTAACAATGTCTTCGCCGGTGATCAATTATCAGAATATAGAGCATAAATTGTTTTTGAATAAGTAGGCACCACCTAGTTTTCTTCCTTTTGGATTGATTATTTTGTGTTTTCGCATTAATTTTAAGGGCCATAAAGCCTACCAACCTGTTCCAGCTGAATCATGGTTTTATTAAACTAAAATGAGTTCTGATGTGTTTTCATGAATGCCTTGCAGCAATTTTGTGTTGATTTGAAAATCCCATCGATTTAATAGAAATTTATGCCGATCAAATGGCAATTTGCTTTTCAGTATCAAATTTTGGATGCATGATTTTCTTCAACTATAAAAGGTTACTCATTCTTTAATCCATGGTGAATGAAGAATAAAATAAATTAACTAAGACATGGCAAGCAATCTATTCCGCACAAGGAATATTTCCTCAATCATGGATGTAAAAAAAAAAGATGCACCTCAAAAAATAAAATCACAGACGTAAAATCAAGTGCACTGAGAAAAAAACTGCACGGACAAAAAAACTACTGCACCGAGGAAAAAACTCTTGCACGGGAAAAAACAAATCACGGACGTAAAAAAAGACTGCACGGACAAAAAAAAAAAACCTGCTGCGAGAAAAAAAAAAAAACACTTGCCTGGAAAATCGGCCAGGAATCACGTCCAGCAAAAAAAAAAAAAAAAAAAAATCTCAGGAGATACATTATGCGGACTGCTAGGCTTTCTGATGAGTTTGCATAATAACTACCGGTAAAAAATGCTCAAATGACGTTGCAATAGAAGAAAAAAAATACCAAACGTGATTAAAAATAGCAAAAAAATAATAAGCATCTATTTAATTATGTTTTACATATATTATATAATATTTGAAATCTATTAGGAGGACTATGACATCCATAATATAAATTAATTAATATTGACAATAATATGATAATATTCTATTAATAATAATAAAATAAAAAAGATGAAAACAAAAAATTCTTTATGATTTAGTGTGTAAACAAAACAGACGAACAATTAATTTGTTATTTGTCTTGGTGTCCTTTACTAACATCTTTTGCTATTGTTGATAGCGAGTTAACCTAGATCTTCTATAGTTACAGGATGCATGGTTCCAGATCATAATTATAGGCTAGTTCTAGATGAGCAAACAATTCAGTTTTTATCGTGTAATGTCTTAGTCTTGAAATTACAAACAGCCACACTGATATCAACCGCCGTAACATCTCCTGTATAGAAGCGCTTGGCTTGAACGCCACCTTCCGCGAGCGCTCCCATGATCATGATCATCGATACTAATAAATGCGATGTCCTCATACGATAGGAGCACTCCGGGCTTGTTTAGTTCGCATGCTAGTCGCAAGTTTTTTCACTCTCTCTCCATCACATTAATTTTTATCTGTATGAATAGAGCATTAAATGTTAGTGAAAAAAATAACTAATTATACAGTTTTATTGTAAATCACGAGACAAATCTTTTGAGTCTAGTTAGGCCAAGATTGGACAATATTTGTCAAATACAAACGAAAGTGCTACAATTGCTTAGATTGCAGAAACTTTCAATCTGAACAAGGCCTCCGTATGGAACGGGAACTAGACGTGTGACGCTGCAAGTCTGGCTAGTCGCTCGCACTGCCGTCCTTCTCAGGGCACCCAGTTTTAAAGACAAAACTAGGTATGCCATATGTGTCCTCAGAAAGCTATACATACACCCACAGAGTGAGTAGTATGAGAAACAATATTATATATAACGTAAACATAGGTATGTTAATACTTACATCAGAGTTAAGCGGAACAGACACTAATCTTACATTTCGTGCCTCGATCTTCACAGGTACGGTTGACTGGAGGTACCACACGTCTAGTACCCCAATTACTTCTCAGGTAACTCACTAAATCCACCTGCTGTTATCCATCTGGAATTTTTCAAGAATTGAAAAGTAAAGGCTAGTGTAAGTACATGTCGTATTCAGTGAATATAACATGGGGTGAATGAGGCTCAAAGGCTGACACTGGTTCAGAGCGGTTAGCAATTTTAGTGAGCCACAGTTTTAGCATAAATGAGTAGCAACAAGTTTAGCATAAGTCTCAAATAACCATATGATCATGTAAATAAGATTAATATATAGCAAAAACAATAATCAATAATGTCTATCTCGTAAATCATTATTCCATAAGAAGTCCAGGCCGCTCGTGACCGCGAGCACGGCTAATATATTAATTTTTAACACTCTACAGATGTTGTACATCTTTATCCGTGAGTCGTGATTTCCATATACTTGGGTTAATTACTTCCAAATCACACTGCCTAGGTGCACAACAGGGTTTTACTATGAAGTCTTTCAGAGGTTCGTCTAACAAGTAGGGCCGCTAGGTTCTCGACAAGCAGACATAGAATCCCCCTTCCAAATGGTTCACACCCGCAGCAGCACACAAAAAAACAGAAGTCATGCTATATCTATCGTATCAAGCCCCTTATATGCCTTTCGGTAACCTTTAACAAGCTAGAAAAGGTCATCATACCTAACTAAAGTCAGAGCCATGTAGCCCTCACGGTTATACTGTAAGTTTCGGGTGCTCACTTACAGATAAGTTCTTAAGGAGGACAACAAAGTAGTCTCACCCTTTAATTCCCGTTGCTAAAAAGTCATGTTTTAACGTTTGCTGCATATACCATTAGTCAAGTTACAGATCATAATGATTATTTTTTAGCACTAGCAACCACGGTATCAAGGTATAAGATACAATTGGTAGGAAATCCTTAGTGGTGATCAAGGTAGACTCATGCACATGAGTTTACTGATTTAAGTGAATAGGTATCAAGGATGATGCCATGTTATACTTGCCTTGCTCAATGAACTCTTGGTGATTCAGCTTGTCAAAGAACTCTTGGTCTCCAACGAACTGCTCACCATCTATACTCCACAACTCGAAGCCAAGCAACAAGCAAGCATTACATCATGCAAAGCCCCGTCAAACTAGTTTAGAAGAAAAATAAAATTCATATTTTTCTTCAACTAAATTTGCACTAACTTAAATTAAACTTAGAAATTTTATCTAAAGATTAAAATATTTATTTTATTTAGTGTTTTCTAAGCACAACCCAAAACTAGAAATTTTAGGGTGTGACATACTTGATGTGGATGCTTCGCCCCGGTGACTTGGCGAGGTCCGTTAGTGTGGAGCATGAACAAATAAGTAACCTTTGCCCATCTTGGGGTGCGGGTGGTATTTTTGTTGGGTGGGTAAGAAAGAAACTATAGTCATGGGTAAATCAACACAACGAAAAACATACATACCAAACTTAGCCTCTTGTGTATATTTATACAAATCTTAACTCGACGGAAAACATATATAAGTATGGAACTTGGCCTCTAGTAATCGTACAAAGATAAAATAGACTGTTTTTGTTTAAGAATTTGAGGAAGAAGATGATCACATTTGCTTATTTTCGAGAATCTCCAACGCATAAGCACCTCAGGCACTCCATTGCTTGCCAAAGTCCATATCGACGTTAATAGGTAGATTTATCTATTCTCTACTTTTATCCTTTCCTACTTCTATCCCAATATGTTTTGGAGTCGGTTGAGATAGAGATTCCATGATTTATTTTTATTGCAATCGACTTGAGTCTTCTATAAGTTATCATGACTCTAAATATTATATTATATTACATAAGTATAGATATAGATTAGGATTCCTATTTAGCTTACCGAAGAAACCTCTTGTATTATAGTTAGATTAGAATTTCTATTCAGACAGAAGTATTGTTTCATAATATAAAATAAGAATTGAGAGCTCTATTTGATTAGAATTAGAACTCCTAGCAATCCAGGTTATCTCAATAAGTCATGAATACATCATATAAATTAAATTATAAGGGTGGTAGACATACGTGAACATAGAGAATTTCCAACATTTATTCAAATAGTTAGTTAGGGAGGCCATAAAAAATGGGAAGAAATTCTGCCTGTCAAAGCGTTCTCATTTATCTTATAGTGGAACATGTTCGGATACGCTCTACTCGAATCCATATAGGTAAAGGGTGATTGACGTTTTATCCAATGCTCGGGTCATGCATCCATTTAAATTGGTCTTAGGATCAACTCCACACCGTGTCTTAACACAGTACTCTAACTTAGAGGGGGGGGGAGAGAGAGAGAGAGCGAGAGCAAATGTTAACAAAAACACTAATATTTACTCAAAATATATCATACCCTTAATTTTTATACTATCAAAGTGTTGGTATAGTTAAATGTCAAGTTTTAGGACTTACTATGAGGACCAATAAAAATCTGTAGTTCATTTCATTAAGCCTAAAAAATGGCTTGTAAAGATATCGTAACCTTAATTTCTATACTATACATGTGCTAGTATAGGTTAAATACTGTGTTTTGTGACTTACTTTGAGGACCCATAAAATTTATAATTAGACTTTATTAAAACTAATACGAGTTTAGTAACTATCGTGTCAAGATAGAGGCAGCCTCCAAGCTCACTCCACCAGTACCATGCTGCCACTGCTATAAGCACGTAACTAATGCAACGCCTTCTCCTAAGGTCTGGCCTCATGGCCCGCTACAGGAGGCAGCATGTAGGCACCTCTCTTATGGAGTCATGGCCATCAGGTGGTGAGACGTGTTGATCTTATCCAATGTCGTCCACTCATTGATTCTGATCTCTCTTTATGGGGTCCTCCAAAATGACTCCAGTCGAGGTCGGCAAATCCATGGCTCAGATATGTGAATCCATAGTACGTAGGCTGGACGCTGGAATTTCCAGCCATCCATTGACTTCGTTCGTCCACCATACATCGACCGACATTCTCGCTTTTTACAAGCCAATGGCAAGATCAGAAAAAAAAAAATTCAACTTGAACTTGCCGTTCTTCAATCTTATTTCAAATTTTTAAAAAAATATCCATTGAGGCAGAGATTTATATAGCTGTCGTACGTTAGTTCCTTTTATTTGACAGATTTCTTTCTTCCCTTTTCTTTACTAGTAGAGTGCCCGTGCGTTGCTACGGGTATATATAACATCTCATGACATGTTATAAATACTATAGTCAGTTTCAAATTATTTATAATAAGTACATCCAAACAATAACATATCAATAAGTCATACACTATTTATCTTCCTTTTTTAGTCTTTCCTCTATTACCTAAAATACATATGGATACAACAATATATAAAGGACACAAATATAAGAAATATATCACTTGTATAAAATAGAAGACAATACAAGACAACATATCACCACACTCATCATCACCATTTGTCTTGTTAGTAGCCTGTAGAAGTAAATATGTGTTGCACAAGATTCTAGGATAACCTAATCACTAGTTGGACCACTCAAACTTTGGGTCATATAATGGATTCTTCATTGCGATTGACTCACTATTTAAAGTGTGTCTCCTCACCTCCCTGAAGCGGTCTCTAGTCACTTTCATTGCCTCTTTGCGAAACGGAGTTTTATTGTAAAGCCTCTGCTGCTTGCGCCTTTGTTCCCGTTGTTCAAATGTCATGTTTTGTCACACCCCAAAATTTCTGATTTTGGGTTGTGCTTAGAAAACATAAAATAAAATAAATGTTTCTAATATTTTAATAAAAATTTTTCAAGTTTAGTTTAAGTTAGTCAAATTTAGTTGCAGAAAAAAAAATATGGATTTTAAACTTTTCTAAATTAATTTGATGGGCATTTGCATGATGTGATGTATGCTTCTGGCTTGACTTTGTTTGTTGTGAGTAAAGCTTCTAAAATGCGCTTTTAAGTCATTTATCTTTCTTAGGCTTGTCTCATCATCAGATTCATTGTTTTTGAATTTAAACTTTCATCTAGAGCTTTCTAAAATCTTTTCTTTGTAGTATAAATCTTTCCTATTCATTCATCGATCATCAACCTATATCTTAGAAGCTCTTGGGAGTTCTTCAAGTTTCTTCTAGATTTTTTTCAATTTTTCTAGGAGCACATTCTAATTTTTAGATGCTCTAAAATATCTTTGCATGAGTTCAAAAAACTTTATTTGGGTTCATCGTGTTCTAAAATGTCTCTAAGAATTTTCTCGGAATTTTCGGAGAGTTCAGAACATTTTCCACGACTCAAATATCAACTCCAGACATTTCTAGAATTATTTTAATCCTAAAATTAATTAATTTTGAAAATAATAAAATCTCAGTTTTGCCACCAGCTCTCAAAGCCCACGTGCAATTGTCCTAATAAATCCTAAAGACTTGTATTTTATCTACTAATGGGCTTTAATAATTATGTAGGCCCATTAGTAAGGTGAAAGATGCAACATCAATTAGTACCATATTGCTAGTTGATAGTGGGGTGAAGAGTCTTTCTTCCTATTTATATGAACCAAGCCCTTAGCCAAAGAACATCAATACTATCGTAAGGGGAGTCTCTAGTTTGAAAATCCCTAAGATAGTAAATTATATTTTTCCTCCATCTATATCTACAACGCCCTTTCTCCGAGCAATAACCGTCATTTGGATTATTGCTAGCCTTTTCTGGATGAACCCCGTCATGTAAGTCGCCTTGCTTGTTCATCTTGTTTTCAAAGTTTAGCATCCCGTGCCTTTGCTGGTCCTGTATAGTCGATCAGGCTAGCCTCGCCTTCATTTCATCACATAACAAACATCTTGTATTCTCGTCATGTTTGTATTCAGCCATCCTCATTGCTTCTATTGGCCGACTTCAAGCCTGTCGCTTGGGAAAAGCCAAGGATGGGAAAAGCCGAGGTCTATCCTTCAAGTCTTGACGTCTACGTTCTACCTCATGGCCAAGCCACCAGTGCCCCCATGCCGTGTCACGGTCGGCCGTGCACAGCCAGCCCGGGTTCCACACCACCGATCCGCCATCAACGGTCTCCATGGGCAAGCGCGCTCAGCAGCTAGGCAGCAGAGCGGCCTTTCCCACCGGCAAGGAAGCCTGAGCTAATCCTGATCTTTTGCATAATCATGGCATTGTTGGTAAGTCCATGTTCCTTGCTTATCCTGGATTGAGGGTAAACATAAGTTCTTTGTAAAATTCCTCACACGTATTGCTTGGTACCTGCACGCCGGTCGCCGGCTAGCACTAGCTTGGTCATTGCTAGCTACTGCCCAATTGTCGAGCAAGCCTTGATTTATGTCCCTATCCATAGCAAGCAGTTCCTACATGTTTCCTTCACCACCAGATAGGAAATCAACACACACACACCCTGTACAACGTGCAAGGATTTTACAGCATGTGCATACATATGTACGTATCTATTGTCCACCTCTGTTTTTGTTAAGAGCACATTCATCTTGAGAACACAACTGGCCATGCAGTGCAGAATCAAGCAAGGCACACACGTGCACCTATCCAATTCATATCCTATTTTTTTTTATCTCCGTTTAATTTATTTTGTTGCGCTATTCTTAGTGTTGATGTAATCTACATGCGACGGCGTTCCTGACATCACTTGTCTCTAAATTTTATAATCCAAATCTTAATTCGACTAATGTTTATTTAACTAGTTTTATAATTTAAAAACAATATAGAAGTTATACACCTCGGTATTTTATATACAAATATTAATATGGTTTAATTGCTATTACCAATGTGTTTTTAATATGATGATTTGTTTAGCTTGGACCTATGTCATGTAGCTCGAGTAGGTGTTCTCACATGTCCTTTTATATTTTTTTATGGAAAAGTTAAAAAATTTAATTCATGTGGTAATAAACGATGACTAGGTTTAACTCAAATTGTAAAATTGAATATGATTTGATTATTAATCTGAATTAATATCGCTTACATAGTTTTCTTAATTAAAATAAATCAAGCATGTAGACTTTTATTTTCTCTCATAATAATCTAAAACATCCACTAGTCGTTTCATGCGATCTCACGACTATAGTAACGAATTCTATGTTTTAGTACGCACTACTTTTCCGTTGATTGATGTATTGTTCTTAGTGGTTTATTTGTTTGCTTGTATGTTTGCCTATGTGTGATGATTGCTGTGAGTAGAATGAGGACCGTTTGTGAGCGCTGAAGATCAGAAGATGATGACCGGAAGTAAAGTATAAGGAAGTTGAGCAAGTGATAAGGCAAGTATAGCTTGGGACCTCCTTGGTTACCTATTCACAATAACCACTATATTTCATATGCATGTATCTTTGATTCCCTATTAAGGATGACTTAGAGTTGATTACTATCTACCTTGATGACTTGGGATATGTGCATGTGGGTAGTACTTGCTAGTGCTGGATATATATAACCATGATCTTGTAACATGAATAATGGAATATGCATTAACATTAAAAGATGATTCTATTATTGTTATAGAGATCTAGAGCTTGGTGTTTCGTTGCTCTAGTTTCTCTCCATAAGGACTTATCTGTAAGTGGTCACCGGGATTTCTGATACAATTTGTGAGGGCTATATGGCTCTGGCTTTAGTCAAGTATGAGGACCTTTTCTAGCTTGTTAGAGGTTACCGAAAGGCGCAAGAGGGGCTTTACACGATGGGCATAGCGTGGCTTCGTCCTCATGTGTTCTGCCGCTGCGGTGTGAACCATTTGGAAGGGGGATTCTATGTCCGCTTGTCGAGGAAACCTAGCGGCCCTAACTTGTTAGACGAACCTTTGAAAGGCTTCATAGTGAACCCCGCCGACCTTCCTTGGAAGTGGGTCAAGAGGTCGATCACCTCGGGCAAAAGGGTAAATCACGACTCACGGTGAACGTGTACACCCTGCGCAGAGTTTAATAAAATCGGTATACTAGCCGTGCCCACCGGACGGACACGGGCGGCCTTGGGGATTCTTACGGAATAGCCGATCATTGATGGATGTTGTTTAATTATGTTGCTTAATCATATTGTGAATTGTTATGTATTATTCTTTATTCTTGTTCACTTGATCATGTGGTTATGGGATATGCTACTACCTTGTTGCTATTAATGCCATAAATATTAATCATCTAAAAGCTAAATGCATAAACCCGATTGTCGACCTTTTGAGCCTCATGAACCCCCACGTTATATTTCTTTGAGTACGACATGTACTTACGCGCTTGCCTTTACTTTTAATTCTTTGGAAAATCCCGGATGGGTACCGGATGGTGGAGCTAGTTTGTTTTGTGAGAAGTGCTAGGTGTATGTACCCCAAATCAACCGTCCCCTCGTGAAGATGGAGCTTCAAGAAAAGATTAGCTACCATCTCGCGTTACTCGATGTAAGTGTTAAATATATGTAAGTTTCCGCTATATAACACCGATTTTGATACTCTCTACTTACATTTCTGTATATGTGTGGACTTCACGGGCACACATATGGTAAGCCTAGTTTTGTTTATTAAAACCGGGTGTTTCTGATTGGTATCGAGCAAAGTGTTGGATCTGTAGGGACGTATGCCTAGTTAGCACCGGTTATTTTCTAAACGTTATTTTGCTACTAAACTATTTTTCTACCTTTTTTTGATATATTCATTTGATTATTTCTCGACCTTGTATTATCTCTCCTCCTTGGTAGCTTCCTTTGAGCTATTTCGCTTATATCCTTGATATATTATTTCAGTTGTTTTACTAAATTTTCTAAACTTGTTGTATTCAACTTTTCGATGGCCTTTCACCGTCTATAAACCACTTCTTAGGATGCCTACCATTGCTACAAGAAGCACGTGTAGTTTCGATGTTGTGTTGGGTGCTTGTCTTGCTTGGTGTGTTGCTTGTGTGTCATCTCCATCTTTGTGCTCCAAAGACAGTCCTTGAGATGAAGTTTTGAAGATTAGCAAGCCCTTTGTTAAGTGGGGTAGCTTACGCTTTCTGATGAAGCCCTAAGTATCTCAAGCAACGAGGCACGAAGAATTGAAGAAAGTTCTCTTCTTAGATGCATGATCTCTCATGGTGGAATTATGGAGAACTTAAAAGAGATGTGTTGAGTTGGAACCCAATGAAAAATGTGAGACTCAAGGTTTCATGAGAATGATAAACCACCATCCGAGGTTCATGAGAGGCATTATAATCTTGGACATAAAAGTGACATCTAGGAGAACTACAAGGGCCTAAATGACACCTTCACAAAGTTGGGCTTGAGCTTGTGGCATCCTCATTAGATAAGAGTTGATCGGGGATGAGTGAAGACTTGAAGTTTAGCTTTATCTATTCTCCCTAGTCTCTTCGAATCTCGGGACGAGATTCCTGTTAAGTGGGGTAGTTTGTCACACCCCAAAATTTCTGATTTTGGGTTGTGCTTAGAAAACATAAAATAAAATAAATGTTTCTAATATTTTAATAAAATTTTTTCAAGTTTAGTTTAAGTTAGTCAAATTTAGTTGCAGAAAAAAAAATATGGATTTTAAACTTTTCTAAATTAATTTGATGGGCATTTGCATGATGTGATGTATGCTTCTGGCTTGACTTTGTTTGTTGTGAGTAAAGCTTCTAAAATGCGCTTTAAGTCATTTATCTTTCTTAGGCTTGTCTCATCATCAGATTCATTGTTTTTGAATTTAAACTTTCATCTAGAGCTTTCTAAAATCTTTTCTTTGTAGTATAAATCTTTCTTATTCATTCATCGATCATCAACCTATATCTTAGAAGCTCTTGGGAGTTCTTGAGTTTCTTCTAGATTTTTTTCAATTTTTCTAGGAGCACATTCTAATTTTTAGATGCTCTAAAATATCTTTGCATGAGTTCTAAAAACTTTATTTGGGTTCATCGTGTTCTAAAATGTCTCTAAGAATTTTCTCGGAATTTTCGGAGAGTTCAGAACATTTTCCACGACTCAAATATCAACTCCAGACATTTCTAGAATTATTTTAATCCTAAAATTAATTAATTTCGAAAATAATAAAATCTCAGTTTTGCCACCAGCTCTCAAAGCCCACGCAAGAATTGTCCTAATAAATCCTAAAGACTTGTATCTTTATCTACTAATGGGCTTTAATAATTATGTAGGCCCATTAGTAAGGTGAAAGATGCAACATCAATTAGTACCATATTGCTAGTTGATAGTGGGGTGAAGAGTCTTTCTTCCTATTTATATGAACCAAGCCCTTAGCCAAAGAACATCAATACTATCGTAAGGGGAGTCTCTAGTTTGAAAATCCCTAAGATAGTAAATTATATTTTTCCTCCATCTATATCTACAACGCCCTTTTCTCCGAGCAATAACCGCATTTGGATTATTGCTAGCCTTTTCTGGATGAACCCGCCGTCATGTAAGTCGCCTTGCTTGTTCATCTTGTTTTCAAAGTTTAGCATCCCGTGCCTTTGCTGGTCCTGTATAGTCGATCAGGCTAGCCTCGCCTTCATTTCATCACATAACAAACATCTTGTATTCTCGTCATGTTTGTATTCAGCCATCCTCATTGCTTCTATTGGCCGACTTCAAGCCCTGTCGCTTGGGAAAAGCCAAGGATGGGAAAAGCCGAGGTCTATCCTTCAAGTCTTGACGCTCACGTTCTACCTCATGGCCAAGCCACCAGTGCCCCCATGCCGTGTCACGGTCGGCCGTGCACAGCCAGCCCGGGTTCCACACCACCGATCCGCCATCAACGGTCTCCATGGGCAAGCGGCGGCCAGCAGCTAGGGCAGCAGAGCGGCCTTTCCCACCGGCAAGGAAGCCTGAGCTAATCCTGATCTTTTGCATAATCATGGCATTGTTGGTAAGTCCATGTTCCTTGCTTATCCTGGATTGAGGGTAAACATAAGTTCTTTGTAAAATTCCTCACACGTATTGCTTGGTACCTGCACGCCGGTCGCCGGCTAGCACTAGCTTGGTCATTGCTAGCTACTGCCCAATTGTCGAGCAAGCCTTGATTTATGTCCCTATCCATAGCAAGCAGTTCCTACATGTTTCCTTCACCACCAGATAGGAAATCAACACACACACACCCTGTACAACGTGCAAGGATTTTACAGCATGTGCATACATATGTACGTATCTATTGTCCACCTCTGTTTTTGTTAAGAGCACATTCATCTTGAGAACACAACTGGCCATGCAGTGCAGAATCAAGCAAGGCACACACGTGCACCTATCCAATTCATATCCTATTTTCTTTATCTCCGTTTAATTTATTTTGTTGCGCTATTCTTAGTGTTGATGTAATCTACATGCGACGGCGTTCGACATCACTTGTCTCTAAATTTTATAATCCAAATCTTAATTCGACTAATGTTTATTTAACTAGTTTTATAATTTAAAAACAATATAGAAGTTATACACCTCGGTATTTTATATACAAATATTAATATGGTTTAATTGCTATTACCAATGTGTTTTTAATATGATGATTTGTTTAGCTTGGACCTATGTCATGTAGCTCGAGTAGGTGTTCTCACATGTCCTTTTATATTTTTTATGGAAAAGTTAAAAATTTAATTCATGTGGTAATAAACGATGACTAGGTTTAACTCAAATTGTAAAATTGAATATGATTTGATTATTAATCTGAATTAATATCGCTACATAGTTTTCTTAATTAAAATAAATCAAGCATGTAGACTTTTATTTTCTCTCATAATAATCTAAACATCCACTAGTCGTTTCATGCGATCTCATGACTATAGTAACGAATTCTATGTTTTAGTACGCACTACTTTTCCGTTGATTGATGTATTGTTCTTAGTGGTTTATTTGTTTGCTTGTATGTTTGCCTATGTGTGATGATTCTTTGTGAGTAGAATGAGGACCGTTTGTGAGCGCTGAAGATCAGAAGATGATGACCGGAAGTAAAGTATAAGGAAGTTGAGCAAGTGATAAGGCAAGTATAGCTTGGGACCTCCTTGATTACCTATTCACAATAACCACTATATTTCATATGCATGTATCTTTGATTCCCTATTAAGGATGACTTAGAGTTGATTACTATCTACCTTGATGACTTGGGATATGTGCATGTGGGTAGTACTTGCTAGTGCTGGATATATATAACCATGATCTTGTAACATGAATAATGGAATATGCATTAACATTAAAAGATGATTCTATTACTGTTATAGAGATCTAGAGCTTGGTGTTTCGTTGCTCTAGTTTCTCTCCATAAGGACTTATCTGTAAGTGGTCACCGGGATTTCTGATACAATTTGTGAGGGCTATATGGCTTTGGCTTTAGTCAAGTATGAGGACCTTTTCTAGCTTGTTAGAGGTTACCGAAAGGCGCAAGAGGGGCTTTACACGATGGGCATAGCGTGGCTTCGTCCTCATGTGTTCTTTCTGCTGCGGTGTGAACCATTTGGAAGGGGGATTCTATGTCTGCTTGTCGAGGAAACCTAGCGGCCCTAACTTGTTAGACGAACCTTTGAAAGGCTTCATAGTGAACCCTGCCGACCTTCCTTGGAAGTGGGTCAAGAGGCTGATCACCTCGGGCAAAAGGGTAAATCACGACTCACAGTGAAAGTGTACACCTCTGCGCAGAGTTTAATAAACTGGTATACTAGCCGTGCCCACGGACACGGGCGGCCTTGGGGATTCTTACGGAATAGCTGATCATTGATGGATGTTGTTTAATTATGTTGCTTAATCATATTGTGAATTGTTATGTATTATTCTTTATTCTTGCTCACTTGATCATGTGGTTATGGGATATGCTACTACCTTGTTGCTATTAATGCCATAAATATTAATCATCTAAAAGCTAAATGCAATAAACCGATTGTCGACCTTTTGAGCCTCATGAACCCCACGTTATATTTCTTTGAGTACGACATGTACTTACGCGCTTGCCTTTACTTTTAATTCTTTGGAAAATCCCGGATGGGTACCAGATGGTGGAGCTAGTTTGTTTTGTGAGAAGTGCTAGGTGTATGTACCCCCAGTCAACCGTCCCTGTGAAGATGGAGCTTCAAGAAAAGATTAGCTACCATCTCGCGTTACTCTGATGTAAGTGTTAAATATATGTAAGTTTCCGCTATATAACACTGATTTTGATACTCTCTACTTACTTTTACGTATGTGTGGACTTCACATTGCACACATATGGTAAGCCTAGTTTTGTTTATTAAAACTGGGTGTTACATGTTTGCATATGTCATCCTACTCCTTGCAATAATGTCTGCATATGTCATCCTATGCCTCGCACCATTTGTAATGCCTTGTTCATTTGTGTACTCTCTCATATGTGAAGCATCACAATTGGTTTTGCCTGTTTTGAAACATGGGTGCATTGTGACTGCTTTTCTTGATTAACAATGTTGTGAGCAGTAGTTGCATCATCACCTACACAGTTGTGTTTGAGTTAAAATAGAAGACAAACAATACACACAAAATATCCATCAACGATCCTCTCATTGTATATAAAGATACTGATACATTCACTGGCCACAAAAAAAGTGGGCATTGGCGCTCTATTAACAACAATCCTATTAACAACAATTTATAGTTACCTAATAACCGATTGGATATAAGTATATCCTCATTGTTGTTTGCATGAAGTGAATCATTACTATGCAACCAATCATTTGTATCATTAGGATCCATAATTTCCCTATTTGATGCATCCTGACCATCTACCAATTGTGACACATCCCATACAAGAAACATCAATAGTATAATAATTATATTATTATTCACCAACATTTGTACCATGCAACCATTGGTAGTTTCCACACCTAGGTGTTGCTCCTTTCTTCTTTTATATGCTTCTCGACGTTTTTTATTGCGTTCATCCCTTTTCTCTTGAGACATTGCGTGCCATCGAGCCTTGTCTCTTTCTCTCTTGCGTTGTCCAGAATCGCTTCCTGCAATGTTAATTTCATATACTATTGAATCTCATTTATAATATAAATAACACGTTGAGTTGAATATAGTAATTATATGTGTATCTTGTTACCTCCATTAGTACTGTCACCTAATAGTGCAGGAGAGGCACTGTTGTCCATTGAATTAGAAATATGTAGCTTATACTAACAGCTGCTCACCCCCTAAATTGTCCTATAAAAATTGTCATCAATAAGCGCTTGGAAGCACATGGAAATTCAACCAAAGATCAACATGCTGTATCAAAAAGCTCTAGAATTGTTAGATCAGCTATTTTCCTGATCACAAGCCTAGTGTTAAGTTTTCTGAAGCTGTCCAAATGGTTTGCCATCAATCTGTATACTCCACCTTTGAATCACCAAGTTGTGGGCTTGTTGTCAATCTAAACAATACCATCCTATGAAACTTATGTGTGAATGAAACTATAAGACATAGAAGTTACTTGCTAATGATAGAATCTAACCATTCACAAAAAAAACTCAGAGAAGCAATGTTAATTCAAAAGAGCAGGAGAAATGTGTTCACTAAAAATATAATTTTTTTGGCATTTTGATTTATCTGACAATGGTGGTGAACTAAAGACCCTGCAGTTCTCATATTTCCCGCAAAATTACAATACCATTTTGCTTTAGTCATTTAATCGGGTACCTAACAGGTGGACATTATGTCGTTTGCTTAGATGGGCCCAGGAGCATCTTTCCAAGGAATACATAATTTTAGTGGATGCATGTATTACTTTCATCGTCAAAGAGCCCATTTGGGTATCACATCATTATTTATTAGACCAATTACTGCCTATGTACAAAATATCCTATTCCCTATCAGCAGAAAACAATTTTGATGAACTTGGGCTTGGCTAGCTAAAAGCTCTGCCTTGAATTAAAGTAGAAAAAATGCTTTTTGGTAAAGATGAGCCAATGAGGGTTATAAAATTGCCATGCTCCTTGATTACATGTATCATATACACATGCAGTCAATTGTGGATAATGCTTGCTTTAGACTTAGGCAGAACTATGTTGATCTAACTTAATTGTTTTGCAGTTCATATGTTTTTCTCCTAGGATCTTTATTGAACAGTCACAACTATGACCATCAATATGTCTTTTGTTCCTATAATACACTGTAAATTTGGACAAATCAACCGATGTAATTAATTCTAGGAAGTAAAATACTTTAGTTCCATTTTTGCGGCAAACTAACCGTAATTATAGAGCAAAAATAATAATTAAGTACCTAGAGAGAAACATGAATGACGATATGCAGAACTATGCGCAATGACATTATGCAAGACTTTACCTTAGCCAAACTGTAACTCAGAGTGCACAAAATTTTTGTCAGAGTTCTTCTAATCCAACTTGTAAAAAATTACAATACTAACTTGAAAACGTACAAACTACAGCTGAAGAAACGGATTATACAACTTCTAATCTAAACACCATCATGCCAGCAAGCCACGTAACAGGTATAGAGAAGGTTTCAGACAAAATTTTCTAGTCTTGTTCTAGTGTTGTTATTCTATTTGTTGTCTATTCAAGAGGTCTATACAGCTCGTACTTCCATTTTTGTTAGTAGAAATGGGGAAAACCTTATGAAAAGCAATGGTAGCCAAATATATATTAAATCACCAAATTATAGAGTGATTAAACCGCAGTTCAAAGGCTTATGGCCACAACTATGAAATAGTATGTCAGATACAATGGATTTTCAAAAGAAGTCTCGTTGACCAGGGACCAACTGAATAGTGAAAAGCATGAGTTTGGATGTAATTTGATAAGCAAAAGGAAACATGAGATCACATTGTTAGACCTCATAAACATAAATGAAGATCAAGGTTTCTGCACCCCAGATCAGTAGCTATAGGTAATTAGGCGTGTTTTATCTACACATATTCTCAAACCTCACGTAAGTTTAACAGATAGTACTGCATGATCTGTGTCTAGGTTTTTCATTTTCAGATATAATTAGCACTGACAAATTAGGGTTGTTCATTGCATTAAGACACCACAAATCATAGCTTATCAATTCAAAACCTAAAGGAAACCACAAAAAAAACACAAGTCCACATCCAGACCCTGTCAAAACCAGAGAATAGAGAACCAGCACTATATCACAAAAAAGTCCGCATCCATCCCAATCAAACAAATTGTAGGCTCGCAGATTCAATGGCATAGAGCTCTATGTACTCATTACGAAAGCCAAGAAACATCTATGTGTTCCCTCTTTTTCTTACATAGGTGACAGATTGCAAAAGCGATGTCATTCCACATGAATATTCAAAGGAGTAAATTAGTAGTTGGGGGTTTACCAAGAATGAGGACGATGAGGGTCTTGTCTAACAGCCTAAGCTGGTCTCAGGCATGCCGAAGATGTTGCGGCCACAAGCATTTGGAGCACGGCGTCAAATTGGACCAAAGCTTCAAGAAGCAATTTTACCCTCATTAGGTGCTTTATTCAGTTCTAGCACGAGTCATATGTCTAAAAAAACCACAGCATATGTTATCCATGATGTCATAGGGTGGCTAAGTGGTACAGGTTTTAGCTTCAAACTAAACAGACCCAAGTCACTGCAGTTCAGTCTGCTAATGGTCTAAAAACCAAATCGAACTTCAAACCAGAACAATGTTGTGTTCATTTCCATATCAGAAACAATTAAACTACTTATTATACATAGTCCCAATGGTTCTAGCGGTTGATTTTTAGAGCATATTTAGACTGCCATCTTATGTTCATAAACCCTTCATATTGCATAGAACCATTTGAAAAATGGGGGTCACCTGTGCTGTAGGAGTAAACGTGTAGGTAAATACCATTTGCAGTAATAGTAAATACCATTTGCAATAATTTTTCATGGATAATGATCCTGAACCAGCTAACACTTTGCTTAGGAAAACCATTGAGACACGCATGGTGTCGAGCAATCAATTGATCTCTGAGATATGAGAATCGATCAGATACACATACCTGAGGCAGTGTCCAGTTTATCCTTCTGAAAAGTTGCTGCCGCTTTGTGATGCCCGATCAATCTCGAACTGACAATATCTACCAAATTTGACAGCATATCAATTTAGTTCTAGGTTTGCAGATATAGGACTGAAACTAATCCTTAGATTTTGACAGTAACTCAGTAAGTGCACACAATTTATTATCCCCAAAATAATACTCTGGTGATAAGGTTGACAAAAAAAAAGGATAACAAAAAAGGGAACGTCATTCCCAATTCTCTGCTCCAAAAATTTCCAGTTCTCCAACCAAATCAAGATCATGATTATTGAATTTTACATGTGAGAGAGAAAGCATACAGTAATCAAACATGAATTTGTACAATGCCCACTCCACCTCTTCACCTAAGACATTCCAAGTACATGAGTTTTGTCGAATTGTTAGCAGGTAAGCAGCTCTTTGTCGCATCTCTATCTGTAGGCAATAGGAACTTGAGGCATAGCAACAATAGTTCAATCCAACTTTGCTGTGGCAGCAAAACCTCTCACTCATCAGTTTGAGGTTAGCAGAGGAACTAATGGCAGCATTGTATGATGGTTTTAAGCATTCAAGCATGGATCTTGATTTGTTGATTTGATTGCTCAGTCTAGTAGAATACTTAATTAACAAATAATTCTATTCTAGCATCACTACTTGCTAAGATATTGAGTTAAGAACCATCTCTGAACTTGATTGAGTTAATGAACCATCTCTAAATTTGATTGAGATGAGATGTCTCCGAATAACTGAAAGGAGTCTGAGTCGAGGAGGGTTCAAACCTGGCTTGGTGTACGTCGGTGCACGGCGTAGTCAAAGCGGACCACGGGATGTGTGCACGGCGCATGCACAGGGCGAGGACGACGGCTCCTGCACACGGTGGTCGATGATTGTTCGGGCACACGATGGGGATGACGGAGCAGGTCGTGGAGGCAGCGGTGCATCAATGGCGTCGTGGAGGACGTGCGTCCGGTGGTCGGCTGCGTCAAGGCGACGGGCGGCGGCAGTGTTGAGCGGGAGAGGGAGGACGCGACGGCGGCGCGCAGGGGAGGGAGGACGCGGCGTCGCGCAGGGGAAGGAGCGGTTCCGAGGGAGGAGTGCCCGCTCGCCGGCAGCGGAGCGGCGCAGGCAGATGGGCGCGGGGCGAGCAGGGAAGCAGGTGCGACGTGCGAGGGAGCGGTTCCTGCCTTCCTGGCTTCCTGGGCGTGACTCGTGAGGTAGGCGGAGGATTAGCACGGGGCCGGGTAATTAGCGCCGGGTAAGGTAATTAGCGGGGCGATTAGCGGGGGGCGGGGCGATTAGCGGTCCCAAAACGATATCATTTGGGTCTTTTTAGTTGGAGGAATAGTTAGCGTCAATGAGTTGTAATTTGACTCCATATTGAACACCCTTCGGACAAAAAAAACAAAAGGGGAAACTAAAAAGCAGGATATTTAGAGAAAAGCACGGTGTATGTATTAAAATAGGATTATACTTTATAAGAAAAATAAAATAAGATTAGGAAGGGACTTTAACTCACCGTATATATATTTGTGCGGTGTACACGGTATACGTATTAAAATAGGATTAGACTTCAGTCGAAAAAAAGATTAGACTTCCTAAAAAAGTAAAATAGGATTAGAAAGAGACTTTTAACTCTCCATATATTTGTGCATGCTGTGGATGTACGGCTCATGAAAAAGAAAAGAAAATAGTATTCAGAGATCTATTAGTATTAGGCTACGCAGTTAAACCAAAGCTAAATATTAGAACTCCTATTCAGTTTAGAATCATTGGAGAAATCTACGTAGATTAGGATTATGATTCCTATCTATACAGGCCTAGCAAGAGGGCTATAGATGCAGTTAGTTAGAAGAGGTCATACCAAAATAATGGTACCAAAAAAGGAAGAGAGAAATTTTGCCTCTTTATTATTAATTAATACTAGCAAATATGCCCGTGCCTTGCAACGGGAGAAAAAAAAAATCAAATATGAAATATTGATGGGACCAGATAGAACATTACTTATCTATTTATGTTTTACCGTTGCCATAAAATTTAAAGGTTATAATTTATTTTGATGAGCATGAAATGCATAATATGAATTACTATTGGTAAAATATGACAATATCCTATTAAATCTATATATGAAAAAATACTACTTTGATAAAAAATTACTCTACTTCAAATCACATCTCATAATATCTATATAAGTAGGTAGAAATTTAATATTGGGTTATAGCCTTTGTTGAGGATGGCATGGGTACTTACCTATAGCGCTTGGACATACATTTATTTAAATTTTAGCTCATAATTTGGTTCATTGGATTATTTGGTGATCCAGATTCTAACAAAAATAAATTTTGTTCAAAATCAAATCTACATCAACAACTTTGGTGGGGCAATATTTATTTATTAATGAAGGATAAGTATATTTAACATTTGTTTTTATATAAAAGGACAAATAAAATGGAAAAAACAAAAGGCATGGGACAAAAATATGCGGCATACCTTTTTGCATGCATGCCCATACGATCCCGATGCATATGTGAGCATGCGACGATAATAATGGATGCAATATTTGAGATTCTCTTTGTAACTGCACAAATATTAAAAAATACAATGTCAAATAATTACACTATTTGTTATCTGTGATGTTAGCAAATAACTACAAAAGTAGACAGATTTTCCATGAAAAGACAAAGAGCACAAAGAGACGGAAGTTCCAAGATTAAGTTTGACATAAGTGAAGTAGTTAATGAAGAGACCGGAGCCTTCTGTGACTGTCTCACTGGTGCAGCTGAGCAGACCAGGGTCTTTTTTTTTTAATTGAGCAGACCAGAGATTTTTACACTGTGGAAATAGCCAATGAAGACGGAAGACGCTCGCAGCGAGCCTCCAATCCTGAGGTCGGCAAGACACCACGGCGTCACGCCATCACCGTGCAGCGTGTTCCGTCCATATCCCTCTCCTCCTCGATCAAGATTAGATTAAACTAACCAGAAAACATTGTGTACGAGCACGTGTATGTACCGGACTTGCATGCATAGGTCGACCAGAACTCATTTCCGTTTGTAGATTGTTCCTGTTTACGCAGGCGATCAACACAGATCCGCGATGATGGGTCAATCTATGATTAGCAAACAAAAGAAAGGGAGGTGAATTCTTACTCAAAAAGATGAAAAAGGAAAACAAATCAACAGATGGAGAAAGGCATGGAATCGAACGGAGTAGTCATGAAAAAAGAACTCTCTATGATTTAATATTCGGAGGCGGACTCAGTTGTACAAAAAAAAGGTTTCCTGATTTCTCTGTTATCCTTTTCTATATTTAATTTGTATTCCTTTCTAACCCATATGACTACAGACTACGTTTTGGAATTGGATCTCGTATTGTGTTAGACCAGAACTATTCTATCTCGTATAGGCATGAATTACATATATAAATCTGGACAAAAGAAACCATCGTCTATCGTCCAGTAGTTAAAGAGCGACGGACTAAAACGTAGATGGACGAAAAAATGGATGGACGAAAAAAAATGGGCTGAAATTTTGCCTCTTTATTATTAGGTAGAGATAATAGAGGTAGGTATATAGATATATCGATATATAGACATATAGATATAGATATAGATCACTACTACACAACAGAGCTTTACCGGTTGAGAAGTACCTTTAGTCGCTGTTTTCCTAACCGGGATTACGATTCCGGGACTAAAGGGCATTGTCTTTTAGTCCCACTTGAGACAATCGGGACTAAAGAACTTTAGTCCCTGTTTTCCTAATCGGGATTACGATTCCGGGACTAAAGGTCCCGGTTAAGACAATCGGAACTAAAGGTCTTTCCAGACTAAAAAAAATAATGTCTTTCACCTAGCCACTCGTGGGATTCGAACCCAAGAGACAATCGGGACTAAAGGTCTTTCCGGACCAAAAAAATAATGCCTTCCACCCAGCCGCTCGTGGGATTTAAACCCAAGAACTTATGCATAACCTCGCGTGTACCTTTTCATTCCATCTACACAGCACATGTGACCTTAGATAGGATGCTTTACTTTTAAACTAACTCATTGGAGGACCTGTAGTCTGGGTTAATAACACCAACCAGGACTAAAGGACCTAGTCCCGGATGGTAACACCAACCGGGACTACCCTTTAGTCCCGGTTGGTAACACCAACCGGGATTAAAGGTCAAGACTATCCTGGTTGGTAAATACCAACCTCGACTAATTTAGACTCTTTTGTTCAGATTGGTAATACCAACTAGGATTATAGATCCTTTACTCTCGAAAACAAAAGTTGCCGAGACTAAAGCTAAAATTCAATGCGAATCAAAAGTCTGTTTTCTACTAGTGGATATAGATATAGATATAGATATAGATATAAATATAGTACTTGGGTACCAAATAGTGGAGTTCATTTTAAAAATAGATATCTTTTTATAATTTTGATCAAAATTAAAAATAATTTGACTATGGACATCTAAAGATTTGCACCTCTTTTAGGACCGAGGTTGTACATAAAAGGAATAAAAACTTTGGCCTCACAAAGCTTTATGCCGTTTATAATAACTATATTGTAAGTATAAAACTCACTCATACGAGCCTTGCCCTAGATAAAGGGTTTATCATATAAAGCAAAATAAGAACCATGTTAGTCCTTTAATTTATAATTATTTACTGGTAGTACTAGCCTACTAGGTTCTCTATAGGTATCAAAATATTCTGGCATTCCGTGAGATTACTCGCAGCCTGCATCACCTAGTCACATGCATGCATGATGCATACCACTTACCCGAATATGGCCCAGCATGATGCATACCTTAAATCTAGAGATATTAACATGGGAGTAACTACTCCCTAGGAGTAGGATAGAATTTCCCTATATATATATATATATATATATATATATATATATATATATATGACCAAAGGAAGTGTATGTACACGAAATATATAATCATACTAGACCATCTATGGTAGTATATATGTCAAGTATGCATGCATACATAGAGTATGTGATTATACTTGTTTTATATACTACTGTCAGTGGTATTTTCATAATATATTAAAAAGTATGGGTTCCTTTAAAATTTTTTCACGTAGAAAGATTTGAAGTATCTTAGTATGAGTATATAAACATACTTAAAGTGATAAACAAATATAAACACATACACAATATGTTGTTTTGAAGATAGAAGTAACTACTCCCAGGAGCAGAAAAACTTCTTCCTCAGAATAACATATTCTGTAGCTGGGTCCTTTAAAAGGAGAAGCCGTGCATCGGCATTGAGCATCGATTGACACATCCGCCAGCAATCGACGAGCACCAGATGCCCAGCATACTCACTCCACCACTACCACTGTACTACTCCACCACTCTTGTAAATTAGAAAATAAAGGAAGTCCTCATGATCTTCCAGCGCTTGTAAGGTAATACCCTAAGGTTTGTACTAAGTGCTTGGGGTTTCTCGAAAGGGAAAGCCGTATGTAAGCTTGTTCTATGAAAATGAATTAAGCTTTTTCTGTTTTAATTTCTGTCTTTCCTTAATCTCATTCATATGGGACGACGTCTCTATGCTAGGAACCCTATAGGAGAAACCTCTGCGTGTGTTGTTCTCGTTCTAGCCCAGGAAGCGGTGTTTGTAGACAACCCTGTTGGCGCAGAGAAGTGTTCCCTTCGGGTGGAACTGCCTGGGGAGACGATAGAGCCTAGCCCTGTATGAGTGTGGCTGGGGATAGCGTGAGAGAGGAATAGATAGCCTGGTTCTTTAGCGAAGCCAGTGATGCATACGGTGAGTACCGAGTAGGACGCACACAAGCATAAGTCGCATGACCGGCTGAAACTTTGGTCTCTCCAGCTTGCAAAGATCCTGAGAAGAATTAATTTCCGCATACATGCATATTCACTTAATCACTCGCACGTTGCTTTCATATTTCACGCATATAGCAAAGAATAGTTGCAAGTGCCTTGCATAGTGCCTAAATAGTGTGAAATATTCATCCGCACTCTCGCATTCACTAATCGTGTTTATATTTTTCGCACAAATACTGCACAAGTGCCCTGCATAGTAGCCGAATAGTAGTAAAAGCATTCATGTGCCTGAGCCACCATCCGGTGAAGTGCTCTTGCACTACTCATATTCATAATTTAAATAGTAACCTGAATTTGAATAATATCCTGAATTTAAATAGTCGCCGCAGATTTTGAATAGTGTAGTGAATAGTAACTCAAATTTTTTTAGAATTTGAATTTTGAATCCTTTTCGAGTTCCCACATTTTTCCGTAGAATATCAGCCACCCGGAAAGGTAGAACAGAATGGATTAATACTTTCTAAAAAGAAAAATGAAAATATGCAAAGAAAAGATAAATTTTCTAGGTCATAAAATTGGAGAAGGAAAAATTCATTTAGAAAATCATATTGCAAAAGAAAATCTTAAAATTTCCTGATTTTATGAATGACAAAGAGAATCCTGCAATAATTTTTAGGATTAGTAAATTATGCTAGAAATCATATTGAAAACCTAGCCAAATTAGCTGGACCTTTATATGCAAAATTAAGAAAGAATGGGCAAAAATATTTTAATTCAGAAGATATGAAGTTAGTAAGAATTATTAAAGACAAAGTTAAAAATCTAAAACCCTTAGAATTACCTTTAGATAATAATTATTTTATAATAGAAACAGATGCTTCAAAGATAGGTTGGGGTGCTATATTAAAATAAAAACCACACAAGTATTCACCAAAATCAGAAAAAAAAAGATATACAGATATGCTTCATAAAATTATAAATTAAAAGTAATAAATAATACCGATAGAGAAATTCTAGCTGTTATTTATGCAATAAATGCTTTTAGATTATATCTAGGCTTTTAAGGAATTTACAAGAAGAACAGATTGCGAAGCTATATGTAAATATTATAATAAATCAATAGTAAGAAAAGTTCTACTAGAAGATGGGTTTTATTTGAAGATATTATTACTGAAAATGGTTATAAAGTAATATTTGAGGATACAAAAGAAAAAGATAATACTCTTCCCGATATATTTTCATGATCATCTATTTTACAGGAATGAAGAAAGGAATAAGCTTCAATCGGGGTGAATGTTTTAATTTTGGAACAGAAAATAAGTTAAGAATATTTTCACCAAATACTTACAATTTTAAACTTAGAGATCATATTATTCTAGATGAAGTGCAGAGATGCATTCTAGATAATTTCTGATTTTAATATAAAATAAGAGAGAAGATAAAGGTTATATGCTAGCAATACTAAATAGTTTGGCTGAATATTTCCATATGATCAGTGAAAAAATACAACCAAAAGACTCTTCTATTAATATAAAGAAGAAACCCTTATATGTAATATATAGAGGAGTGAAGCCAGAAATATATATAAATTATGAAGAAGTTGTATCCCAACATATGGAAAGAGAACATGAAGGAGGTATATCTTGGAAAAAATATATCGATATTGAGGAATCCCTGTCATATGCAAGAAGTTTGATAGGAGTAAATTATTTTATAGACCCACCAGCTAAAGACTATATCCGAAATATAAAAAAGCCCATCTAATAATAGTAGAACCAAAAATAAGAGAAGATGGACCATCAAGTTTAACTATATATAAAGATATTATAAAAAAAGAACCAGAATCCCTGAAGGAAGAGAATATTGAGAAAAAGATAAAAGAAAGGATTGAATCAATAACTCCTTAATTAAAGATGAATATAAAAGAAGAAGTCCTGCAAGAAGTAAAGAATGAAATAGAAGAGATGAGAAAATAATCAGAGATTATGAAGACAGCATAAAGAAAGATTATAAAGAATATATAAAGAAAGATTATGATTTAAAAATGAATCTGCAGACGTCTGACATTGATATTAAAGATGACCAAATGCTAGATATTGCTGGTCATAGACAGCATCCAAAATATTAAAGAATTATAAAAATAATATATTTCCTATTAGCCAGACTATGAAAAAAATATTGGTTAATAAAATTATACTCCCTGTATTGATAAGGTGTTATCAACAATTCGGCCAGAGAAATAATAATATATCATACCAGAATTCTGGATTGATGCGTGCAACATCAATCATTCGGGTGTGGAAGACCCGTACCCATAACATTAAAATAAAATATACATGCCATGCATGCCATAATCAGTTGAGGCCCTCAGCATCAATTAGTTGATGTCTGGAGATACCCAGAGGATAGACAAATGACCACATGAAGACACTATAGCCAAGAAGTCCAGCTGTCCAGGCAACAGTAAATGAAATATTTGAAGACTTCGCCAGAAGCTCATTCACCTGTTTGCCTTAACTACGAAGGACGTCCAGACGATAAGTATGAAGGACTCTCCTAAAGGCTCCTCCCGTCCTTTAAAAGGAGAAGCCAGGCACCTGCATTCGGCATCGAAGAAATCGATCGACACATCTGCCAGCAATCGACGAGCACCAGATGCCCAACATATTCACTCCACCACCACCACTGTACTACTCCACTACTCTTGTAAATTAGAAAATAAAGGAAGTCCTCGTAATCTTCCAGCGCTTATAAGGTAATACCCTAAGGTTTGTACTAAGTGCTTGGGGTTTCCTAAAAGAAAAAGCCGTATGTAAACTTGCTCTGTGAAAATGATCTAAGCTTTCCTGTTTTAATCTCTATCTTCCCTTAAGCTCGTTTATATGGGACGATGTCTCTATGCTAGGGACCCTATAGGAAAAACCTTTGCGTGTGTTGTTCTCGTTCTAGCCCAGGAAGCGGCGTTTGTAGAGAACCCTGTTGGCGCAGATAAGTGTTCCCTTCAGGTGAAACTGCCTGGGGAGACGATAGAGCCTGAGCCCTGTATAAGTGTGGCTGGGGATAGCGTGGGAGAAGAAACCAGTTAGTCTGGTTCTTTAGCGAAGCCAATGATGCATACGGTGAGTACTGAGTAGGACGCACACAAGCATAAATCGCACGACCGGTTGAAACTTTGGTCTTGCCAGCCTGCAAAGATCCTGAGAAGAATTAATTTCCGCATACACGCATATTCACTTAATCACTCGCACGTCGCTTTTATATTTCACGCATACAGCAAAGAATAGTTGCAAGTGCCTTGCATAGTGTCTAAATAGTATGAAATATTCATCCGCACTCTCGCATTCATTAATCACGTTTATATTTTTCGCACACATACTGCAACAAGTGCCCTGCATACTAGCCGAATAGTAGCAAAAGCATTCAAGTGCCTGAGCCACCATCCGGTGAAGTGCTCTTTGCACTATTCATATTCATAATTTGAATAGTAACCTAAATTTGAATAGTATCACAAATTTGGATAGTCGCCGCAGATTTTAAATAGTGCAGTGAATAGTAACTCAAATTTTTAGAATTTGAATTTCGAATCCGTTCGAGTTCCCACAATTCCTGCAAAGTAATAGCGTAGCGCACCAACCAGATATACCCAAAATTTTGATTCAAACCAACCAGGCTCGGATACCACTATTACACGGGTGGTGCACTACGCTATTACTTTGCAGGAATTGTAGGAACTCGAACGGATTCGAAATTCAAATTCTAAAAAAATTCGAGTTACTATTCACTGCACTATTTAAAATTTGCGGCGACTATTCAAATTCAGGTTACTATTCAAATTATGAATATAAATAGTGTAAGAGCACTTCACTGGATGGTGGCTCAGGCACTTGAGTGCTTTTGCTACTATTCGGCTACTATGTAGGGCACTTGTGCAGTATGTGTGTGAAAAATATAAACGTGATTAGTGAATGCGAGAGTGCGGATGAATATTTTACACTATTTAGGTACTATGCAAGGCACTTGCAACTATTCTTTGCTGTATGCGTGAAATATGAAAACGACGTGCGAGTGATTAAGTGAATATGCGTGTATGCAGAAATTAATTCTTCTCAGGATCTTTGCAGGCTGGCGAGACCAAAGTTTCAGGTAGTCGTGCGACTTATGCTTGTGTGCATCTTACTCGGTACTCGCCGTATGCATCACTGGCTTCGCTAAAGAACTAGGCTATCTGTTCTTCTCCCACGCTATCCCCAGCCATACTCATACAGGGCTCAGGCTCTATCGTCTCTCCAGATAGTTCCACCCGAAGGGAACATTTCTCTGCACCAACAAAGCTCTCTACAAACGCCGCTTCCTAGGCTAAAACAAGAACAACACACGCAGAGCGGCAGAGGTTTCTCCTATAGGTCCCTAGCATAGCCAGGAAGGCACGCATGTTTCTTCGCCGTTGGCGACGCCCAACCTCCACCCGCGATTTTCTAGTTCATAGTTCCGGTCGTCACCTGGGTCGGGCATCCATCGACCGGCCGGTGGACAGTAGCAGCATCCATCGATCGTTGTCCCCAACTCTTGGCGCTTCTGTCCGTGTTCCTTGGACTGGAGTGGTGGAGACAAGCTAGCAGAGACGATGGATCCATCCTTCTTATCGGAGGAGACTCTCGCCTTCAGGTCAGCAGGCAAAGAAATTACTAGTACTCATTCAACGTCTCATGGCCGTCCGTTGGGGCAAACAAATTACTAGTACTCGTTCATCAGGAAGCAGCGGCGCGGCGCGGCCCCTCTCCAACCACCAATGGCTCATGGCTGCCATGACGGCGGCGCGGTGTGTGGCCCCTCCCTCGTCCTGCTGCGTGCGCGGCTCCCCCTCGTGGCCCGGCGGCCGTGCGACTCGCTCCTTGTAGATGGCCCTCACGGCGGAGGCCTCGAGCCGAGCGCACGGTCCCGCCCAGCCCGCTCGTTCATCAGGAGGCAGCGGCCTGGCACCCGTCGCATCTCCGGCGGTGACAGTATCCCAGGTTTTCTCCGCACAAATCGGCTTCCCTCGATAAGCATGGAGTCAATTTGCTTTTGGTCTGTACTCTGTACTAGCGTCTCGCTGTACAGTTCTATTTTTTTTTTGGCAATGATATATTCCAGTATATTCCACGGCTTACTTACTGCTTGTGTTAGGAAAAAGATCCATATCATATCTTTTTATGGTAATTTCATCATGATACCATTATGGTAAATGCATACCATTTATCTAGTGTATTATTTCTAGAAAAAAGTCTAGATAACCCTTTGACCTATTGAAGCTGGAATACATAATCCCCTCACTTATGAAACCGGATGTTTAACACATTAAAGTTTGTCAAACCGTCTAATTTACCCCCTAGGGTGGTTTGGATAGACGGTATTGCTTATATGGACAGACAAGCTGGCATCTGCGACCACGTTGGCGCTTGGGCCCATCTGTTAAGTGGGCTGACTGCCACCGGGTCAGATGTCGCAGCCGTGCTCGCCATCCTCGCCCTACGCCGGCGAGCAAACCAAGGCCAGCAAACCGACGCGGCCCGCCTCCTCGACCGTCTCCTCCGCTGCGAGCTAGAGCCTGGGCTGACCTGCAGCGAGCTGGAGGCGCGTCTCACGGACGCGTACCGCCCCTCCATGCTGTCGCGCGGCGCATGAAGGGGAAGGAAGCAGGGATCGTGGACTTGTGGTGGCGCTGCAGTACTTTGTCTCCGGCTCCGACCTGCTGTACGTGCCCACCACCATCGAACCGCTCAAGCTCACGCTGAGGCCCATGTGGCGGAGCTTCGAGTCCCTCCATGGCCAACTTCCCGTCGCTGCAGTGTTCGGGACCGGCCGCTCGTGGTCACCAAGGAGAGGAACTACTCTGCCTGCGATGGCCGCGCCGTGCTTTGCCGCGTACGAGGAAGCCAACGACACTCCTCGACGCGTACGCAGTGGAGTGCATCCGGCGGGAGCTGCAGCGGCTCGTCGTGAAGCACAACCAGATCAACGCCGCCGGGGGCGACAGCGCCACCACCGCCAGCGGCTGACGCTCGTCCCGTCATCGGCAGCCGAGGGAAGCAGCGCGCCGACGCGTCGTGCAGCGGCACCAGATCGAGAGCCAGGACGGCCGCTCCCGCACCGCGCAGTCGTAGCGGTGCGCGCCGAGGTCGAGCGCGCTCCGGCTGTAGTCCCCGCGGATCCTGGGTTTGAAGTGGAGGATCCTGGACGGCGCCTCGCCGTTGACGGCCTTGGTGCCGGTGACGTGGGAGCCGACCGCGAGGCCGCAGAGGAGCTTCACGACGCGGACGCCGTCGTAGGGGAGCTGCTCCCGGTGCACGGAAATGGACACGAGGTAGGTGGGCGACAGCGGCGAGGACGCGAGCGCGGACGCGGGGTTGGCCGTGGCCTGGAGGTGGGCGAGGTGCGGCTTGGCGGCCGCGAAGACGTCGGTGGCTGTGCTGTCGAAGGGGTCGCCGTGGCGTTGGGCTGCAGGAGGAGGAGGAGGGATGAGAAGATCAGAAGCTAGAGCGTGGAGCTCGCCAGGCCCAGTGTGGCCGCGGCGGCGGGGAAGGCGGGCGGGGGAGTACAGCGACCTGCGCCTCTCGGGTCTCCGTGAAGCTGACAGATGGGCCCAAGCGCCAGCGTGACTGCGGGAGCCAGTATGGCTGTCCACGTAAGCAATACCGCCTACCCAAACCACCTCCGGGGGTGAATTAGACGGTTTGACAAACTTTAACGGCCTGTTCGCTTGAGCTAAAAAGCCGTTTCAGCTTATAAGCTATAGTATTTGATTCTTACATAAAATCAGATATTTCTATAGTATTTTTGGCTTATCGGTGGCATATAAGTCCTGCTATTCGGCGCTGCTTATAAGCCAATTAATAAACCAAAATACTGTAGAAACGTCTAATTTTATATAAGAAGCAAATCTTTGTTGGCTTATAAGTTCTAAACGGCTTTTAGCTCAAGCTTTAACAGCGTGCTCTAAAGTGTTAAACATCCGGTTTCATAGGTGAGGGGATTATGTTGTAACACCTCAGTGTTAAGCATGCATTAGACACATAATTAATTGACCTTAATCTTCATTAAGCATGGCATGAGCATCATCAAGCACAAACCCTAATTTTTGCATTGTCATTCATGTGCTTGTTTTAAATTCTTGATTGATTGCTTGAGTGCTTGATTAGTTAATTAATTAGCTTTGCAAATTGTTTGACCAAGTTTGGATCCAGGTGCCCAGCCTTTCAAAATGATTTAACAAAATTTATTGCAAAAGATTTGGTGCATTTTGGAGCAAAAAGAAAATAAATTGAAAATCCTCTTTAATGACCCTAAATTCAAAAGGAATTTATAGTTCAAATTTTATTGGGAATTTTGAGTTGAGACCTAAATGAAAGTTGTTCAGTTTGAAATTCTCTACAACTTTTATTTTGGGCACTTTTCATGAAAAAGCTTTTAAATTTGTCAAATAGTTGCATTTGAGTTGGATTCAAAATTTCAAAAAAAAAAAAAAAAAAAACAGCGCTTGAGCCGGCGGGCGGATTCGGCCCATTACAACCCACCGGCCGCGTCCGCGTCCGCGCGCTGCGCGCGCGCATCCGCGCCGCGCCGGGCGTGGCCCGACCGCGGCGAGCAGCGCGCGTGGGCAGCGTGGTTGCCGTCGTCTGCGCGCCGTGCCAAGTGGCCGGCGTGCCCGGCAGGCCCCGCCCGCGGACGCACCTCCCCGCGCCGAAATGGAAACGGCAGCCGCTCCATTTCGCCTCTGTCCGCTTCGCTCACTGCGCTCTCGCCCGCCTCGCCGCGGCTCCGCCCCAGCGCCGTTCCCGTCGCTCCGGGCCGCCGTCCTAGCGCGCCACGACCTCGCCGCCGTCCCGCACACACCCGAGCCCCCAACCGCCCGCTGCACTGCCTCGGCAAAGGCGCGTGCGCCATCCTTCACCGTGGCGCGCCATGGCGGCTCGGGGGCTCGCGCCACCACCGCGTTCGGTCTGCCGCCTACGCTCTCTCCCTCTCTCCGTTGGTGCGGAGTTCGAATCGAACTCCGGTGCGCTCGGGTGGTCGGTGGACCCCACCGCCGCGCGCGGGGCTCGCCAAACTTCGCGCTCGGCCGGTGCCGCCATGCGCGACCGGCCACCCTGCGGGCGCATCGCCCGCGCGATGGCGGCGATAGAGCCGTCGCTAGGGTTTGCATGTGCTCGCGCGCTCAACGCCTTGCCATCGCCGGGCCTCGGAGGAGCGCCGTCAGCGTAGCTCGCGCCGCCGCTCGCCGTCGTCGCTTTCCCGACCGCCGCCCGGTGTACCAACGGCAAGGTGCGCGTGCGATGGGGGCCACCGGTTGGCAACCTCGCCGTCGGCTGCGCCGGTCAGCGGCCCTGGTCTCGGCGGCTGACCCGGGTGGGGCCAGGTTGACCCCCTGGCCCGCCTGGACCGGGTCCACTGGACGGGTCAGCCAGCCCCCTACACGTGGCGTTTTCCTTTAAATGTTTTTTCGAAATGCTTTTATTTGGTTTTAAATTCATGACTAGAGCAAATGAGATCCAAATTTGGTGAAATTTGTTTTGTTAGACTTCTACTGAATAGATCTGTCATTGAAAAATATGAGATGTATTTTTTTGGTGAATAGTTTCTGTGTAGATTTATTTAATTGCTTAAATAGCTGAAATCCGAGTAAATGCATAGTAAATAAAATATAGCTCAGAAAAATGTGATTCTTCTTTTGTTAGACTTGCTAGGTGATGTGTATTCTAGGAAAAATATATGATATGCATTTACTGTACAATAAAATTGGAATATGATTTAATTTCATTTCTGGGCTGATTCTTGTATGATTTTTTAATAAATAAAATATGTGGAATTATGCCTTGATAATTTTTACTGACTGCTCGTGTGCTAAGTAGTGTTAGATAAAAATATGAAATTTGTTGTTTAACACTTTTCACTGTATAAAGTTATTAAATGTGCATTTCTGGCCAGTAGCTTCATCTTTTTGTGTAGGCTGTTGTACTTGGTAAAATGTGATGAAAAATTTATCATGGCTCTGTTATAGCATAGTGTAGCTCCTGTAATTTTTGTAGAATTTTCTGAACTGTCTAGATAGAGGTCACAGTTTAAGCCTATTTATTCACATGAAATGATAAGCATTGGAAGTAAATGATTTATGGAGTTCTATATTACTTCTTGTGCACTTTTAATTATGCTATACTTGTTGGTCATGAAATGCTGTATCGTAACTGAAATGTGGTGTTTGGATATGAGTAGTGATATTTCTCTGTATTCATGTGATGTGTGTATGTGTGTGTGTGCCTACACACCACTCTTCTTTATGCACTTCTCTAAGTGTTTAGAGAAGAGGTATGCACATACTCGGTAAATAAGCTAAATTGTTAGTAGAGAGGAGATATGCACCTACTACGTCAAATAATCTGTTAATCATCTTCATACATGAGCATCATGTGTTATGCATTCGCCATACTCATACACGTGCATCGCATCATACAGGTTCGCGAGGAGGACCTCCCGTATTCGGAGACCGAGCGAGAATCTTTGGGAGGAGCCCCAGCCGGAGGTTCCACAAGAAGAAGGCGAAGAAGAGCTGCACGAGTGCCCCGATCACCGCAGCGTCCGACTTAGGTGCAAGGCAAGCACCGGAGCATCTACTAACTATGCTTTCTAACAGTCTAATTATGCTTTATGATTGTTGCATTAAGTATAGGAGTTGTGTGATACCGTTGATGCATTATATCCTTGCTTTACCATTGATTATCCCACCTTGATACACCCCGCTAGTCTAGGGCGAGTAATATGCTTAGCTTGCTTAGACGGTAGAAGTCGGGTGATTTCACGTCATCCGCGAGTATAGGTGGTTACTTGCTATTGATGGAAAAGCTTATGTTGATATCATCGGTTGATGGTTCGGTTATGATAAATGGAGACCAGGACGGAGTCTTATGGGGTGGTTGGACCATAGTGATTCCGTGCGTGTCGATTAAGGACCGCATCTGGAGTTGTTGTACCCCAAGTCATATTGAACGCATGCCTCACATTTAGGCTGGCCGGATAAGCACTTCCGACCCAAGGCTAACACTATCCGGGCGGTTCTCGACCCGTTTCGCACCGTATTGGAGATGGATGGGGGACCACGGGGGCGCGAAGAGTAAGTCCGAGGTCCGGCTTGGGCGGCTAAGGCGATCGAGGCGGTCCCTAGGTACGGTGGCTCCATGCGAGACCGTGCTTTGTTTTTCTGTATACGTGCCACGGTGATCAGTAGCTCACTTTAGCGGGTGAGTGTGGTTTGTGTGAGGAATACCCCCCGAGCTCGTAGTGTCGATTCGAATCGCCATCGTTCTGGACGGTGAACACCTTGACTTGAGCTGCAACATCGTAGTAATGCTTATGGAATATGGTTAATGATGATGATGAGTTAAGCTAATGTTTATGGTTACGGTTACTACTTGCTTACTTAATCATGAATAATATACTATAATGATGAATAGTATAGGTGCTTACCTAGCTTAAATAGGGATGATTAATTTGAGTTTGTCACTTTAAATATTACTACCGCTTTTATGCAAAATGAGTCGAGCTACCTCCCGATAAAGCCCTGTCATACTCCTTAGAGTCTTTTACTTTTGAGTCGATCGGGTAAGTCTAGCTGAGTACCTTCTCGTACTCGGGGTTTTTCCCGCTTGTTGTTTGTGCAGATGGCCATACCTACCACGGGTATTGCGAAACACCGCTTATATCCAGTGGATTAAGCACCAAAGGGCTATGGTCGTTCTTACTACTCTTCCCACTTGCTTTTGTGGATTGATCATCAGTGGCATTATTTAATACTCAAGTTGTTGTGTGTGGGTTGAGCTTTCAAAACTATCTTGTTTCCGCTATTTGTATTTGAAGAACTCGGGTTGTAATAACTTTATTTCCGCACTCTGATGTTGTTGAACTATTTGTGAAATGTTGTAACATGCGAATGGTGACGCTAAACCCATACGATCTTGGTTGATGATGTTTAGTTTGAAATCCTTCGAGATTTCCGGACTACCGGGTTTATAACGGCTTAAGTGTGACGATTGCTTGCTTAGCGAGTGATTTTTCACTTATGCTTTTATAAATTGGTCGGGTTACATTACAGTACTGGTATCAGAGCAAGGTTTAGCGATTACTGTTCACATGTCTATTTAAAACAAAAAGAATTTGCTTTTAAAACGGGGTTTCAACTTATAGATCTATAAGTCTTTTGAGAAAATTCGTTTGCAAAATTAAGAGTGTGCCAGTGGTCATATCCTTTATGCCCAAATAAGGACTCTAGGTGGCTATTTAAGTACTAACTTGGAGGCTTGCATCATATTTTATTTTTTTTTGCCCATGCAAAGCAAGGTAATTGTATGGGTGCCATTCGCTTGAATGGTAATGTATGGTTCAAAATGCCTCTACGCCTCGGTAAGTGGGAGTTGTGAGAGCATGGTTGTCCAACCGGCAATCTAGGGAGTGCTAGTGTGATACAGGAAGTATTTACATGTCGAAACCATGTACTTACCAAGGTGTTTAATTGTGGGTTGTGCCGTCTGTTGAGACGATGCCGTCTTTGGACGAGGATCGGGTAGTTGTACTACATGTGCGTGTATTTGGGAATGCACGTGCGTGAGAGTGCTTAATCTTTACTTCCTGTAATGCATTTATTCATCTTTGTTGGGATGGGTGAAGTGAATTTTCTGCGGTACATAACAGCGATTAGGTGTAGAAACGACTAGTTATACGCTATGAGAGAACGTTGTATGCCACCGTATATCCGCTAGAATTATTTTTGCTAAGTTTGTGAGAACGTAAGATACGTGCATACATCATGTTTGTTCATCTCATGTCATTACATTTACCTTTCCTTATAAATTGATTACTTACGCCCATTAAAATTTGGTTAATTAATAACTTGTTTCACCGGGATAAATTTCGACGGATGGCTCGCACTAAGCAAACCGCACGCAAGTCCACGAGGGGTGGGGTACCTCGCCGTCGGCTTGCACCACGTCATTGTGATCGGGGAGGATCACTTTCTTGAGGAGTTTGGCATGCCCACGCTTTCTACGGAGGGTGCTAGGTCACGCCGCCCGGATCGAGGAGGCAGCGGCCCGTCTACTCCTGGGTCACCGAGGAGCCGCCTCGTGGTGACGACTTGGTTCTTTGTGGAGATCTTTGTTCCTCCACTCCACCCGGACTCGAGTGGGGACGGGTGGCGTGTCCGTGCCTTGGTGTCACCGCACGGGGATGGGGCTAGCGAGCCGCATTCCATGTGCTCCGCCGGATCATGGGCGCTTTCCTCCGAGCCCGGCAACGGCTTTGGCTGGGACTTTTCCTAGGGATGACCTGCGGACTTTGTTTGGGGAAATCCCCTAGCCGTGCACGTTGGCCGGGAGTTGACGAGATTGACGGCGGTGATAACACGGCTATGAGTTCCATGTATGCCATGATGCGGGCATACGATGCCACTGAAGCAACAATGTACAAGCCGAGGGATCGGAACAAGGCTATGTGGAAGAATGAGAAGCAAATGAAGAAGGAGCACTCGGACCAAATCCGAGACTTGAGGCAGCAGATGGACACCATCATAGCTACTAGAGACGAGGTTGAGGCGGATGTGAGAGAGGTCACCGGGGAGCTCGAGACTTTTGCGCCGCACGTGTTGCACGCTATGAGAAGTACGAGAAGAACGCCGACAGGGATGATGGCCCGCTTGGTCGAGAGGAATGAAGCCCGGAACGACGCCCACCGGTGGGGCACGGCTCTTTGACCGCGAGCAAGTACATTGACCGGTTGCACGGGGAGTACCACGTTCTGCACAACCAGGTTCATGGTCACCATGCGCCTGGAGCTGCCGAGATGGAGCGAGGAGTCATCGACCCGATGGTGGCGGGGAGGACGCTGACCTTCCACCTGCACCCGAGCCACGCACCCGGCGACGACGTTGTTCTCGGCTGGCCGAGTCCGGCGTCGTTAGCGAGCACGAGTAGGCTAGTAGTCTCATCGCTAGTCGAAGTTGCGCTCTTGTCTTTTGTTGTTGTTGGCATGTAACCCGATGAGATGTGACTCTTGTGTGTTGGATTGTCATGTGTTGTGGTGCTATCCGAACGCCCTAAAGTCCGGTGTATGTATCTTTGGCAATTTGGATGTTGTATGCCCCGGATGATGCTTTTATTCAAGAACCGAATTAGTGATGTTATGAATTGTGGAAATGAATCTTTATGCCGTGTGTTGTTGAATGAATTGATTTTCTTCCAATAATCCATTGGCATGATTATTACATTCGCTTACAATGTTGTAACATCACCTAATGATTACTTGATGCTGAAATATGCAGATGGTTGGAACTTCGCCGTCTTGCCGGTGGGTCCTTGGTTGGTGACGGATCCGGCCAAGGAGGCAATGGT
>JADLZL010001842.1:0-116507 GCA_015844335.1 Chrysopogon serrulatus
ACGGATTTTGGTAAGAGCGAGAAAAGATGACAATGTGGGCCCGTTCGGCAAAAAGCTTGCGAAAAAGACAAAGAGATCGGCGCATTCGGCAAATGCTCGTGCGGTCGGTTAACCTTGAACTATTCGGCAAGTGTTCGATACGGCTAACTTCTGAGGCGGTTCGGCAAGCATTGGTGCGATGCGGCTATCTTTAAAAGGCGGTGGCTCCATTCGGGAAGCAAAAAGGTAGCAAGCGAGGAAGCGAATAGAAGGAGAAAGAGCGTGATGATCAAGGACTCAGGAAGGCTATAGCAAGAAGAATCACCATGCTTTTGAGTTACCTTTAATGAATTGTGTAATCGTAATCTCTTAGGACTCATGTTATGTCCGAGGGGTATAAATATAAACCCTCGACCATTGTAAAGAAGATTCACAATCAAATCAACACAGCTGAGGCCCGTGCCAAGTTTTGAGGAATCCTTTTTTGTGGGTATGCGTCGAGTTCTTTGAGGAGGAGCCATCGATCCGTCGACCTCCCAGTAAGTTCAGAGCAACCTTGCTATCATGTTTGGTATCATCACGGTGGATTTAGATATTGATGCAAGTAGTCTTGTTTTGTCTCGACTTCGATGGCCGATGCGGCGGCGTGCAGCTTGGCGATCAAGAAGTCTTTGCTTATGCTTTTGTTTATCTACCGACTAGATGGCGTCGCGGCGGGCGTCCAGCTTGATAGCTTAGTGAAGCAAGATAGTTATCGGCTCTATTAGATTTTTGGCAAGATCTAGTAGATTCATTAAGTTATCACGTGTTGCATGTGTTTAATGCTTTTTATTTATTTGTAACACTCTTTTTGCCCAACCTAGATTGGTTGTTTTCGGCTCTTTATTTTTTTCATAGATCTATTTGCTCTTTTGGCGTACATATCATGTCACCATGAAAGATAGATCATATGCCTATATAACCGACTAAGATCAATCTAGATTGTTACATATTGCGAGGTTCTTGCACGTTAGAAGCGTTTGAATCTTGATAGGGGACGGGGTGTCGTCGCGGCCGGTCTGAAGTTCTTGGCCGCGGGTTTATTCGCGTGCGACTTGTTTGTTCCTTCTTCATGGACCGAAATCGATTTCGAATTTACTTAGAGCTTGGTTATGCTTTCAATTCATGATCAACTTTTATTTAAACATGTCTTCTCCTTATATCAGATTGCGGCCCGATCAAATGTTCCCGCGTGTTTGTCTTCATATTAGCGAATGGATCATATGCATGATTGGCGGCGACTTCTATAGTTGTATGTGTCATGGTAATTGGCTTCGAGGGGCGTATATACCCGGGCTATGCGGTCTCATCGCGACGCGTTCCGATTTTATATTTAACAATCTTTGTCGCTGATGGAAACTTCGAGGGTCAAGCCCGGCCCGGCGCGCTTCGGATTTCCAAACCGTGCGGTGTCCGATTGAAGCCACGCTTTTTCGACTTCTGCGTGTGTAGGCCCGAGTGCATCGAATTTCGTGTCAACACACACTTTTTGGCTTACGCCCAGGTGGGACTCCGTTGTTCAAGATGTGCGAAATCAACAACAATCACGTTACGGATGTGACTTTGGATGAATTGCAGGGAGAATTCAAGGGAGTTGGTGCAACAAGCATGTGATCAATTTTTAGCAAAAAGTGTTTGATGTCCTTCACCAAGAACAAAAGCAATAAGGTCTTCCAAAAGCGGTCATTGCCAAAGGGTTCTTCTTCCACATCAATCGATTACGAAGAAGAAGAGGCTCAAAAAGGTGTCGAGAATTGGTTCACAAAGCTCTAGGAGAAACTATTACAAATCATAACACGACTTTCTTGAACACCTTTTACGTTGCAATCATGGTTAGTACTTTTCGGCCCGCGGTGATAAATATTTTTGAAGAGAGTGCAGGGACCAATCCAGTGGACCAACACTCTTCAACCCGCCAAAAATACCAAGAAAAAGCCTCTTTTGGAGATGAAGGAGCATGCGGTTCAAACAAAAGAGCGGACCAGCCCCTAATGAGAAGCTTGGCCGCTTCCTACCTATGGTCAAGTGACATTTGGTACAACGAGAAGATGTGCCGCGATGCGCTTTCAAAGTGTCCCCGGCATCAAGCAGGGTTGCAAAAGAAACACGTATGGAGATGGATATCGAGGGAATTTCGCGATTATGCTTTGCTGCGGATGCTTTGCGAATCGAGAGTGCGGGGAGTGCATCGGGGGATACCTTACGGAAGGCAAGCGGCGTGGGGCTCCAAAAGTCGGATATTGATGTCATCATGCATAGGATGGGCGACATGATCGCGAGAATCGAGTTCGGCCTAAAGCAGAAGAATCAATCCTATTCATACAAATCTCCTTATCGAGAATGGTACAATAGAGTGGCACTTCCTCCAAGGGTGAAGCCTCAAGCCAGATTTGACCAAGTTTTTACGGCCAAGATGATACTAGCACCATAGAGCACATCGGTCGGTACTTGATGCGGCTTGAGGGAAGCTTCAACAGAGCATGTGCGGTAAGTATCGGTACAGCAACGCACATTGATGAGCAATGTGGTTGCAGCCTTCACTCCCTCTTCTTAGGACGTATGGGTAGAAGTGAAGTCATACATTTGCATTGCATCATTTGCATTGCATTGCACTGCATCATTCGCATTTGCACTTTTAATATGTTTATGTTTTTATAAAGCTATTGATATATCTATTATAGTGTTATTTAAATATAATGTTTAATTGAACTATGATTTAAACAACTCAGTTAAGGCAGTTTGTTTGCTGAGGTTTTTCATAAACCTCACCCGTTATTTTTTCCCTCAGGTGAATGAGCTTGGAAGATGCATGCTTGGGGATGGGAGTAGCGACATGTGTGCACATCACTTATGAGTATCATAGGAGACATGTGCTATAATAATAAAATTTTGTTAATTGTGGACTAGTTGGTTATTTGTTATTTATCATGTTGGATCATGATTCGGTTGGTTTGAATTATGTTAGTCTGGTGATTGATAAAGATTCCTTATCGTTATATATTGTATTTATTGTTGGTTCCGTGTACTCTGTTGTTAGTGTTGGAGTGCGGTAATTCTCCAGAAGAATATGTGGTGTTTCTTCTGAGGTGTTACATTTATATTCTAACCAACTATTTTACTAAAATTAACTAATATCTAATAAGGTACTGCAAATGCGTGGCACGAGGTGGCGGCGACGGTAGCTGTGTCTGGGGCAGTGACTGCCTGGGTTTGGTAGTAGCGACTGCCTGGGCAGCGACGGAACTGACCCCAGCCGTCGCGTTTGTTAGGCATGTGACACTTATACATTATGAAACATTGTTAACAACTTTACAAGTGGCTGATCACTGGGGGACTGCCTGTATTAAAAAATTCTTTTGTTATTTCTTTTTCCATTTTTGGGAGTTCTCGAAATTGATTTGTAGGAGCGGTTTAATATTCAGCTGCCCTAAATCAGCAGCCGCTTGAATCAGGGCGGCTAAAGAAACCACCGGGCGCCCCTATAGAGGGTCCTCAGTCGCTCCTACGGAGCTTTTTTGTAGTAATGAGGCTCGCTACTTGAGAGTTCTCCATGGACATACTGTACGCCAATCAGAATTCAGATCTAGGTTAGTCCAAATTGCTCTCCCTGACTAAGGATCATGGTGGCCTAGAGACACCCCAGTTCGTCAACGAGTACAGGTAATGGCGTCTTTGGCTGGGCTTTTAAGAGCTACTTTTGCATTAAAAACAGTAAAAATGAACTAAAGGGATAGAAGTTGCTTTTTTTAGAAGTAACTGCTTTTGGGTGGTATAGTTTGAAAGCACCTTAAGAACAATATGAGTGTGAAACTCACTACTAATAGTTTCTCCTTTTTCTTCAATTGTCTATGCACTAATGGCAGTGTAGTTAACATCCCAAAATATGCTTATGTTGCTTTGAATACAGGGTGGATTTCAATTGTCTATGCACTGATGGCAGTGTAGTTAACATCCCAAAATATGCTTATGTTGCTTTGATTATAGGGTGGATTTCTTTAACTATTGGTATGATAAATATTTCTTTGATACATGTACTTTTATTGATACATGTACTTTTGTTTCAGGCCCTGTTCGCCTACACGGCCGTGTAGGCCGATTACACGGCGTGTACACGCTACTCAGTAGTCAACCGTGTTGGCCGTGTAGACCGTTTAATCCGTTTAATCCCGTGTAATCCGTTTTTTGACCCGTTTAATCAGACGTATAATCCGACTACTCGCTAAACGAAGGGTGACCGACCGTGTACCGTGTAGCGTGTAGGCTAATATTGGTTTCAGGGTGCAATTTATACGGACCATGATGTCTAAGAGGGGATAAATTAGACAACTTAAAAACTACTTCTAAAATTGATACATTTAAAAAACAACCTAGTTAAAACCTATGCAAGAAACAATATATCTAGATATGCATCTAAGACTTTGCTTGGTGTGTCGCTATCTGTATCGTAAAAGTGTTATGTAACCTAGGTTCCAAACCTATCATTAGCCTACCAAACTAGCTGACATAGAAAAGTAAGCACACAACCGAGGTACAGAATATCAATACAGAAGGTATATAGGGATGATAGAGGTGCAAAATCCTGTCGACAACTCCAGTAGTTTTATCGAGGTACATAACATACATCGATTCAAGCTTTGTTAGCATAATGTGTAAATTTCATTTTGACGATTTGTAACTATTAAAAAATAGTAGGGATATATTGTATTAAAAATGTCTTAGGAGATAGAAAAAAATTACGGAGACATAAAAGAAATCAAAGTTTATTGTCACTCTTTTTGGAAATATAGAAAAAACATTTCCAATATTTTTTTGGTGAACTTCTTCTCTATTTGCTATTGGATAGCTAGATCCTCCTATATAATCCATAGCATCTATCTGGCTGGCATAATCACTAGTACAAATGATTTCTCTTGGTGCTATGGTTCAAGTTGTACAGGCGGTTCATTTTAAAGGACGCCAGTGTTAAAAAATACGTGGGGCTAGCTTTAGAACCGCCAGTGAAAACCAGTTATCATTGGCGGTTGGCTAAGCCAACTGCCAGTGATAATGACCCCCTTAACACTAGCGGTTGGCTTACCAAACCGCCAGTGATAAAGGGTTTTCACTGCTGTTTGGTAAGCCAACTGCCAGCGGTAGGTCTGCTATAAATACCCCTTCTTCTTCCCCGACCAGCACAGTAACTCGAGGCCAACATTCCATTGTTGGCGATTTGGAGGTCCAGTTTTCCTAAAATACAAGGGGGGAGGTTTTGATCTTCAATTCTTGGAAGGAGGTTGCTAAAAAAGGTTAGTTTATGCCCCTCTTGCATCATTTTAACCAATATTGCTCCATTTTAGCCCCTTTTTAGATCTAGGGTTTCACCATGAGTGAGAGAGGGAAAAATCTAGGGTTTTCTCGCTATTTGCTTAGATGTGGTGGTTCAAGATAGATTTTTTAGGTCTCTCCTAGGTATTGCCATGATTGTTTCTCAATTAGAGTTTATTCTTCTCTATATATTTAGTATGTCATGCATGAATAGGTTTTGTTAGAGAGAAGAAATTGAAGATTGCTTTTTATTTAATTGCTATGGTTCGTTGTCATTAGGTTTAATTTTATTAATTATTCTTATTTAGTTAATTTCTTTTTATTACTTATTTAGTTTTATGTATTTAAGAAGTACAAGAAGTATGATATAACTACTAATAGGTTTGTTTATGGTTTTCTTCAATTAAGTAGTTATGTTTAATATGGTTTAACCAATTAGTAGTGTTTACTTAAGTAGTTATGTTTAATTGATTAGTAGAGTTAAATTAATTAGTAGGTTTGATTAATTAATTACTACGCCTCTCTTGTACTTAAGGAACCTAGTCTCCAGGTCTATATTTTGGAAATATACAAGTGGGAGGTTTTCATTTCTATTTCGAAAAAGAGGTTGTTTTTTATCAAAAGCTTAGTATATTAATATATCAAGACAATCATGTTTGAATTATATTGATTACAATAAATTCGTTATATATATAGGTAACCGATGGAGAGGTCATTCTAAATATATAATTTATTAAGAGTTGATCTATCATACATACCAGAGGTCAATAAGTTTATAGATGCCGCTAAGTTGCATGCATGGAGAATCCAGACGAAGCACATACCTTGTCCTTGCGTAGACTGTAAAAATATTATGGTCTTTGATGATGCACAAACAATATTTTCTCATCTGGTCTGCCGAGGATTTATGAAGGATTATTTGATTTGGACAAAGCATGGAGAAGGTAGCTCTGCACCATATTCAGCTATAAACCCTGCGAACATCGACACCAATAGCCCCGATATGCTTGTTGATGATGGATGCCAGTTTGTACATGAGACACAACATGATTGTCCCCAGCAAAATGAACATGTTATGCCAAATATTGATGATGAAGGGTTTGAAGACGCGGAACTCATGGCTGCACTATTGCGTCATCATACGGATCCATCAATGTTCTTCATGAAAGGTATGGAGGCCTTAAAGAAGGCAGCTACAGAGCCATTCTACGATGAGACTAAGGGTTGTACTAAGAAGTTCACAATATTGCGGTCTATGCTTAAGTTGTTGATGTTAAAAGCTAGATATGGATGGTCCGATGCTAGCTTCAATGCATTATTGAGTACTCTTGGAGATATGCTTTCAAAAGAGAACAAAATGTCTGCTAACACGTACTATGCAAAGAAGCTCATCAGTCTGCTTACTATGGGTGTACAGAAGATCCACGCGTGCAGAAATCATTATATCCTATATCAAGGTGATTACAAAGACTTAGACAAGTATCCAAACTATGGTGCAAGTCGGTATAAGACAAAAAAAGACTATCTATAAGAATAGAATGCAACTTCAGTTTCCAAAGGAAAGAAGAGAAAGAAGACCGAACAGGGTTCAAGAAAAAGAAGAAGTAGATTATTTTGCACAGAGAAGAGTTCCTGCTATGGTGATGTGGTACCTTCCCGTGGTTGATCGGTTGAGGTGATTGTTCGCTAACCAAGAGGATGTAGAGCTTATGACCTAGCATGCTTCTGATAAGCACAAAAATGATGGAAAGCTTCGACATCCAGCTGATGGTAAACAATGAAAAAAATTCAATGATGACCACCTAGAATTTGCTAAGGATGCAAGAAATGTTAGGTTTGCACTATGTACTGATGGAATGAATCCCTTTACCGAAAGGAGCAGCAAACACAACACGTGGTCGGTGATCTTCACTATCTATAACCTTTCTCCACACCTTTTACAGAAGCGCAAATACCTTTTGCTAACCATTCTTATATCTAGACCTATAAAACCTGGTGTTGACATGGATGTATTCTTGGAGCCCTTGATGGAGGAAATAAAAACTTTGTGGGACACAGGTGTTGACATGTTGGATGAATACAGGAAAGAGTCATTCACTCTAAGAGCAATTATTTTTGTTACAATCAACGATTATCCTGCTCTCTTTGTATTGTCAGGCCAATTCAAGGAAAATGTTGGTTGTGAAGTATGTCTAGATGAAACCTTTTATGTGTCCCTCAGTGCATCCAACAAGCTAGTGTACATGAGGCACCGGCATTTCTTATCAAAAGGACATAGGTACCACTTGTGAAAGATGGATAGATACTTTGACAATTCAAATGAACTAAAATCTACTGCTCCATCGGGTAACAGTAAAGGTCACAGAGTGTTTGAGATAGTTAAAAATATCAAGTTTGCATTTAGAAAGAAGACAATAGATGGAAAAGTTAGAAAGGATGTCAAGCCAACTCTAGGGGCTACATTCAAGAAGATGTCAATTTTCTTTAAGTATTTGCCATACTGGAAAGGCCTTGACGTACGACATGCAATCGATGGTATGCACGTGCAGAAGAATGTGTTTGAAAGTATCATTGGCACCTTGCTGGATATGAAGGGCAAGACAAAGGAAGGACTAAAGTCACATCTAGACATGGTAAATTTAGACATAAAACATGAACTTCATTTGGTTCTTCTGAAAAGTGGAAAGTACCACCTCCCGACAGCAAGCTACAACCTGAACGCAGATGGGAAAGAAGCGATTTGTGTGTGGCTGAAGAAATTGAGAGTTCCAGCCGGATTCTGCTCCAACCTAAGATCCATTGTTTCGATGAAAGACCTTACACTTACCAACTACAACACACATCATTGCCATGTAATGCTGACAACTTTCCTACCTATTGCCAGCAGGGCTATAAATCCAGTGTTTTTAAAGATGGCATTCACAAGGTTGTGCTTCTTTTTCAACAAAATATCACAGAAGGTAACCGACCATGATGAGTTGGGGTCTCTTCAAGAATTCGCAGTGGAGACAGTGTCACAGCTTGAGATGTGTTTGCCGCCATCATTCTTTGATATAATGGTACACCTTGTGGTGCATTTGGTGCCTCAAATAGAGGCACTGGGTCCTATGTATTCGCATGAGATGTGGACGTATGAGCGTTTCATGTCAGTACTGAATTCCTATGTATCCACTCGTGCTCGTCCTAAGGCGGCCATGATAGAGGGGTACACTACCGAAGAGGCCATTGAGTCCGCTGCTCCCTTTTGTGGAAGTTGCCTGAAAGACCAAATTGCAATAGGTTTACCTCCGTCTCGACATGAGGGCAGGCTACATGGATGTGGTAGGATGGGATGGAAATCATTTATCCCTTCAGACTACTGTTGGTATAAATTAACTGCACTCCTTTAAATAAGATTTAAATAAGATTATCCGCAAGCGCATAGATATCATACCAGTGTCACATTTTACCCGGAGGTTTTAAATATCGTATCCACAGGGAACAGTCGTGATGATGACAAAGTCTATAGACTTAACCCTATAATTAGGCTAGATAATATCAAGAAAGAGGAAATAGCTATTGAACTCTAGTTCTGACAACCGGTAAGCTTTGTATAATATTGTTCTAACTGGGCAAGTATCCCGAATAAGAGAAGAAACAGAGTAATCTTCTACAAAAAACCTATAATCCTATCAGTCCTATTAACGGAAGTGGACTACAGAGGAACCAATGCAGCTATCACCTACGCGGACTACCACTATCCGGCTAATCAGGGGACATCCACAAGCAAACCTAGCCTAGGCACCACACCTACACTATGAAATACTACTTCAACCAAGTAATGACCAAGATCGAAGCACTCAATATGAGCTGTGAACTTAAGAACAAATAAGAACGACTGCTTACTTGAATCAGAATGATGAATACAAAAGTACCTCAGAACGCAGCTCCGGACGAGGGAGCTGAATCCAGAAGAGTACAGCCACAAAGAAGCACCGACAGGCCGAAACTCCTCTAGAATCTCTACTCCTCTACTCAATCTCTCTAATCTCTAAACAAGACTAGATCTAGAAGAACTAGTCTCTCCTAATTGCTACAACTTGATGAACTAGAACTAGATGAACTAGAACTAGATCAACTAGATGGACCCTAACCCTAATTATGTAGAGAATATGAAGTACCGGGGTGTAGAATGTCTCTTGAAGGGGCCTTGGGGCGTCATTATATAGGCCGAGGTGGAGTAGGGGGCAAGGAACCACCACGTCATCGATCCGCGTCTTCATGTTGTATGCACCGATCAAACCGACCTTAAATCGATGTAGGGATGCTTTGCTTGACTTTCAAGGAAGCGTGGGAGGAAGACTCCGGAAGGGGAGCGCCGCCGCTTGACCTAGGGTGCCGGCCGGCGCCAGGGTGGGGCCGGCCGGCCCCACTAGGTGGTCCCAGCGGGTCCCGCTGCTTCGAGTGTCTTCTAGACGTTTCCTGAGCCTGATGACGATATTTTCCGACGCGGATAAGTTTCGTGATAATTATGCACTCTAATCCCTCTTTTATGCTTTTCTAGAATAATCCCTGAAAAATATAGAATATGCAAAACTTGTAGAAATTATCAGTGAAAACCCTAGACTAATGTGTATTTATGTATCCTTTCATGTCTAAAGTTTAATAAATATTGACATTATCCACCGTCAACAACTACCATATTGTCCTTGAAGCACATCATAGCATCCTACATCAAATATTGATAATGGAGCCCTTGATCGACCAACACATGCAAGAGCTGCATGATCAAAACCACGGGCAAACTGAAGCTTGTGTAATGAATGAACACAAGCATCGATTCACCACATGGCTAATGGATTAGAATATTCTAGATGGGGAAACAATTGAGCAACAAACTATCAACCAGTTGGCAGCTGGACCATCATGCCAGATCACTACATGGCACACATATGACATTAGTGGTTTCACATTTTGTACCATTGCTAGAGACAAAAAGAGCATGACACAAAATAGCGGTGTTCGTTGCGAGGCCATAGATGATAATGAAGAAATCCATACATACTTTGGCTTCATTGAGGACATATGGGAACTACACTACGGTACATTTCAGATACCAGTGTTTTGATACCAATGGGTTGAGGATAAACATGTCACAGTGGATAGTCATAGGCTTAGAGTTTTTGATCTAAGTAAAGTAGGTTACAAAGATGACCCATGGATCCTTGCTAACCGTGCTGCACAGGTCTTTTATACCGAACAGATCGTTTCTAAGAATGAGAGGAAAAGTACCGATAAACTGAAGCATGTAGTTCTTCCTGAAAAGCAACAACCTTTAGGAGCTGATGGTGCAATTGACCTAGATGATTGTAACCAGTTCCATGAGATGTCTCTCTTTACAGACCATCCTTCGAAGATACGACACATTGAGCGTAGCATTCCACAAAATTCTAAACCCTGGGTGCACCACAATGGAGAAGGAATAACAATAGCTGGCTACATTCTATTTAATGAAAATTTCATTTGTCATGTAATAGTTTATTAAATACAATTTGTAACCAATGCTACTACTCTTATATATTTTTGTATGTGTCTCATGAATGGCTCTCTTGGTGTTGCATAATTAAAGAAAATTTGATTCCTTTTTTGTACATAGAGGAAAAAGAAAAAAAATTAAGTTCTTTTCTTTCTACATAGAGAGAAGAAAAAATTAAATACTTTGCTTTATACATAGAGAGAAAAGAAAAAAAATTAGGTCATTTTCTTTCTACATAAAGAGAAAAGAAAAAAATTTAAGTCCTTTTCTTTCTACAGAGGGAAAAGAAAAAAATTTAAGCCCTTTTCTTTCTACATAGAGAGAAAAAAAAAATTTATACATAGAGAGAAAAGAAAAAATTAAATCCTTTCCATTCTACATAGAAATATATTTAAAAGAAAAGGATAATACAATTTTAAAAAATATTTATGTACTACTGTATAGAACTACTCACAAGGAATCCAAAAAGTCTTTATTTTCTATTTTATGATTTCTCTATAATTTGCTATGAATTTCCAAAGGCACAATTCTTATATGTGTGCCTTATATATCTATCTTCCTCCTTACCCTTCTTATCTGTACTAGATGGCTATTTTATCGCATACACCTTTGCCATATCATTTTTATAACTGTCAATTTTTTAATGCATAGAACTACTCACAAGGATTCCAAAAAGTCACTATTTTCTATTTTTTGATTTTTCTATAATTTGTTATGAATTTTCAAAGTATGAGCGTAATATAATAATTAATTGCATTTCTACTGGCGGTTGATAAAGACAACCGCCTGTAGAAATGGTTTGGCCACGGGTACAAATGGAGCCTATAACTAGGGTTTGGCCGCGGGACTTAGAATTTTTCAACCGGTGGGCGCGAACTTTTCACAGCGGACACCGTTAGGTCGCCAGATTTCACCACCGCCCCGCGCGACGAGCCCCCGGGGACGCCGCCCGGGCCGCCGCCCGCTACCGAAGTCACCGTCGGAGGTCCGCCGCTCGTTGTCGTTGAGCCGTGCGTGCCGCCCACCGTCGTCCACCGTGGCCCCGAGGTCCGCCACCGCCGCGGCGCGCCACCTCTGTCGCCCGCGGCCTCACCGCCCGGCCGCCACCGCCGTCGAGAAGGTCCGAGCGCCCCGCCCGTGGTCCGCCGCCGTCCCTACGCCCCTGGAGCTGGCGTGGAGCTCTGTTGGGGCTTACCGCCTTGGGGCGGTTCCGGCGGCGCCCGGTGCCTCCCCCCGCAGGGACGAGGGAGAGGAGGGGGCGCGGGCCTTCTTTGGGCCATCGTGGGCTGGCAGGCCGGCCCTCCATTTGTTTTTTTCATTTTTTCTTACACATTTAAATTAGGAATGTTAATTAACTAATTAATTAGGGTGTTAATTAATTAATTAATTAGTTAATTAGGGTGTTAATTTGTTAGGGTTATTTATTGTTTGATAATTAGCAATTAATTTACTTAGTTAATTAGGGTTTTATAATTAATTTAGTTTACTTTGTTAATTAGGGTTTCATAATTACCTTTTAGTTAATATATAATTATGATTAATTAGGGTGTTAATTAATTAATTAGTTAATTAGGGTGTTAATTAGTTAGGGTTATTTATTGTTTAATAATTAGGAATTAATTTAATTAGTTAATTAGGGTTTTATAATTAATTTAGTTAATTAGGGTTACTTAGAGTTACTTAATCCCTTAATACTTAATTGTTATACTTAGGGTTACTAAGGGTTAGGTTTACTTAGGGGTTATACTTAGGGTTACTTAGGGTTATACTTAGGGTCACTTAGGGTTACTTAGAGTTACTTAATCTTTTAATAGTTAATTCTTATACTTAGGGTTATACTTAGGGTTACTTAGGGTTACTTATGTATAGGTATTAATTGTTATTTTTCTTCAATACTTAATCTTTTAATAACTATTTTCTTTTTGGCATTAATGTACAGCCACCACCATCGAAGGGGTACCCCACCATTCTCCACCGTCGTCGATTCAGTCTTCCCTCCATGACGCATAAGTAAACACTCTATGATCTTTTTTAATTATTCACTATGCTAGTTAGGGTTTCATGCTAGTTAGAGTTTCATACTACTTAGGGTTTGTTAGTTTAGTTAATTAGTGTTAGGGTTAGTTAGAACCGTCGCTAGTTAGGGTTTGCTATTATGCTAGTTAGGGTTTGCTATTATGCTAGTTAGGGTTTCTTACTATGGTTTTTGAGTTAGTCTTTCGTATTAGGATGTACGATTAGGGTTTTGTATAAGGGTTTTGTACTACGGTTTTTGAATTAGGGTTTTCTAGTTAGGGTTTTGTGTTCTCAGCGTGCATTTAGTGTCGATGAGTTCTCCAAGCAATAGTATTGGTATAAATTAAATGCACACAAGAAAATAGGACTATCTGCAAGCGACACAGATATAATACCGATGTAGCACTTCACTCGGAGGTTTTAAATATCGTATCCACAAGGAAACATGTGAGTATAACTACGGTCTAACCTAACCAGTAGATATCAATCCTAGCTAGAGATAAGAGGAGATCACTAAATCTACGTTTACTTCGAATCTCGATAAAAAGGTATTTTCTAATGTTCTTTCACGGCCAGATAATTTGAATAGGGGTAGAAATCAGAGTTCTCCCCTACTAGCACCTTTATGTGGCTGCCAAACCTTCTAACGGGTGATGGATTACAGAGGATTCAACGAAGCTATAAGTCACCTTCGTGAGCTACCATCTACCGGAAAGACAGGGGACATTCACAAGTAATCTAGATCTAAGCACCATGCTTACACCTATACTACTACTTCAATCTAGAGCGTCCTATAGACTAAAGTACTCAAAAGAATTGTGAACTAGAAGAACAATATGAATACAAAGTTACTTACATAAGAAGACGATGATTGAAGAACCTCATAACCAAGTCCCGGGCAAGGGGACTTGATCCCAGAGAATACAGCCGAAGAGAAGCACCGACAGGCCGAAACTCCTCCAGAACTCTACTCTCAATTCCTCTATCTAATTCTAGAACTAGATAGCTACTCTAAGAGGTAGATCCATTTCAAGGGACCCCTCTCACGTTGATCCAATTGGAGATAATGAATTAGAGTTTTAGGGATGCCTCCGTCAGGGGGCCACAGGTCCCTTTATATAGCCCGGTGGGATGCATACAAGCCGTTTGATCAAACCGACTTCACGTACAGTGGATATGAACCCTCAAAGGCGGTGGAGGAAGCTTCCAGAAGCTGAGCCGAGGACATTTTAGGGTAGGGCCGGCCGGCCCTAGGCCCCATGCCGCCCGGCACCCAAGTTGGGCTTTTTGGGCCCAATTTTGGTGGTTTGCCTCCTTGTTCCATGTACAGCCTAATGGCGCATGTTTAAGCGTGAGATAATTCCGCCAATTTGCTTGATAATCATGTCCTTCACCATGGTTTTCTAGAACACTGCCTGAAAAATATGAAATCACCAAAACTCGTGGAATTGTTAGTTAAAACCCCTATCTTCTATGTGTGTTGATCATATCTCATGTTTATTTCACTATAAAAAGTTGACGCTATCCACCGTCAACAAATAACAACCAGGAAGATTCCGAAGGATACCATAGTCCAAGCGATCCGTATCCTTGCCCGGATGGGAGTCGTCGTCCGGAGCAGAATGACCCAGACTATGATCCAATACATGATGAGGTACAACTAGTATATTACATATTCATATCTATATGTACTTAGTTATGCAGGACTTCATGTAGTACTTATTCAAATGGACACAGGAGGTATTGTCTCGAATGCTCGATTTAGCTGAGGATGAAGAACAAGACATGCGAAGTGATGCACCGCCAGAAACAACTGAGACAACCACCTCAAAGAAAAGGACAAGAAACAGAGTGATCGAAAGCGAGGTCAAAGAGGAACAAACAAGTGGCCAGAAAAAACATACAGGGTCACCGATGTCAGCATGAAAGGAGAGCCTCTAGCACCTGAAGAGGTACCAGCCAAGTTTCGAAATGCAATTGGCTTCCTAGTTAGGGATGAGCTTGACATCACAAATTGAACATGGAATGATGTGCCATATAATAAGCAGACAACTGTATGGAACCGGTTGCAGGAGAGGTTCCTTTTTCCGCCAGGATCAGAAGACCTCGTCAAGCAGTATGCATTCAGGCAGTGTGCAATCTCGTTCCAAAACTTTAGGTCAGAACTTAATACCAATTATGCCAAGAAGGACGAGGACCCGACAAAAAAGTACTTTAAGATTACACCTGTCCAGTGGGAGACATTCAAATTGCAAAGGGACGATCCGGACTTCAAAAAAAGAGTGAAGCTAATTCTAAACTAGCAAAGAGGAATAAGTACCACCACCATCTTGGCTCAGGTGGTTACAAGGTTCATATTCCGAAATGGCGGGCAGAGGAGGCCGAAAGGAAGAAGAAAGGAGAACCTGTGCTATCTGAAATGCTTGATGAAAGAAGCGTGAATTGGCTCTACGCAAGGAAAGCAAAACATAAAGAGACTGGTGCTAGAGTCCCTGATGAAATCCAAGAGATAGCACAAAAGATGTTTGAAATAGCACGCAAGGAGCGAGAAGGAAAATTCAAGAGAAAAAGGGAGAAAGACATCCTTAGTGTTGGTCTAGGAAACCCCGAGCATCCAGGACGTGTACGAGGCGTCTCATCAAGGCTCGGATGGAAAGAAGGATTTGGGGATGAATGGGCTAAAATGTACAAGAAACGCGACCGATACAAGGAAGCAATAAAGGATGTCATTGAGAAAGAGGCGAAGAAACAAGTCAAAGTAATCATGTCCAATATGCTATCAAATCTAGAACCCAAGTTCATTCAGCAATTAGCAAGTGCAATATCCGTTCAACAGACGAGTGTACAGCCTCCACAGATGCCACTGGGTGCAACACAACCCAGTCAACAGATGGTGGTCTCTACCCAAAGTCCAATCCTTCCAAGTAGTGTTACGTCTACGGCAACCAAGGAGCACTATCCAGTGGATGACATAGTTGCACCAACGTCTTGTAAACAACTCATTAGATATGGAATGAAGAATGTTCATACCAGGGAAGTAGCCCAAGGCTTTGCAATCCCTGGAAGTGATTACCACCATAAGACCATTCCAGAAGAGTATTGCAGGGTTGAAGTGTCGATGGTCGTCCAAGGATATGAGGACGATGTGCTAGAAATCCCTGGTCCTGAGGGTATCGAGACACTCGGGCAGGCTATCAATAATTTCATTCTTTAGCCTCGATGAGACGTCCAGTTGTCTCAACCACCACCACCCTCTGAAACTGCTGAGGTTCTTCCTAACCCACATTCCTCTGAAGGCCTCCCACTAACCCAAGAGTCTTCACCTGTCAATCCTCCTCCTAACACACAAACCGAAGGCCTCCCACTAACTCAAGAATCGTCATTTGCTGAGCCTCCTCCTAACTCACCTATCCGACAAACTCCGCCACCATCATCGCCACTCCAAGTCCCTGCTTCCCCACCAACAAATGAACAGCTGGTAGAAACAACTCTGACACCATCACCGTTGCCGCCAAAGAAGAAGAAGAAACCCGTATCGAAGAAGCAATTCTCGGTACCCAAATTGGTTTGGCCCTTCGAGCCAAAGAAGAAAAGTGCTGGCACAGCGAGGTTTTTATCAGGAATTGGAATGTCTCACCAAGTACGTATCGTTGACTTGGCCGAGCATGAGAAGTCAGCATCACAATCCTTGGAGTTGGGCAAAGAGCATAATACGAAGATCATAGAGATAAAGAAGCCAACGTGGAATGATTACCAGAATGTCCCGACTCAATATATCCGTGGCAGGCCTCTTCTCAGTTGGGACAAACTTAAACAAATCCCAGCAGGGATCAAAAGGATGCATGATTGGTATATGAGAGCATCTGCTGCTGGAATTTCGGCGATCAACGTTTGTATACCAGCAAATGTTTTTGCCTCTGGCCGAGAAAAGGCTATGGTCATCTTCGAGGACTTGTGGCTAATGATGAACCTCCAGAGGCTTGATGTACAGCTCGTAACGGTGTTTGCATTGTAAGTGTGACTAATAAATACACATGTTACTATCATTGAGGTGTACCAAGTCAACAGACATGCTTTTATTTCTTACTCTAACATGCACGTGCACCATGCAGAATGCAATATGATGGGGAAGAGATGCGTTATGGTCCAGATCCAACATATGAAGAAGAAAAAAGGATCGGATATCTTAGCCCAATGAAAATATGCGAGGAGCAGCACACGTTCACAATCGGTGATGACCATAAAGATTTGAAGGGCTTAACACCTTCAAAAGCTAAGGTGAAAAAAGCGGAGCTAAAAAAGAAATTAGAAGCCCAATACGCCCTCTACCTAGGAGAAAGCAATGCTAAAATTCAAAAACAGGCTTTGCATAGTGGCCCCGTACAATTTTAGGTAAGTTAAGAATTTCATGACACATGCCTCATCACAAATTTGATCCCGCAGGGACCACTAGATCTGTTTTTTAATTTATCCTAGGGAAGGAAGTACGCTGGTACTAGACTCCGCTCATTACACAACTGAATCTTATGCAACATTCTTGACAATCTTAGAATGGTAAGCCTATATATATGCATGCTTTATTTTATCTATGAGAGTTGCATAATAACTTGATGATTCTATTCGAGATCACTGGGCATATAGGTATTATAAGATAGAGAAAGGACCGTATGACTTATCTAAAAAAAGACAGCCAATGGATATACTTCATAACTGGCCAGTACGTAAATTTATAAATGCATATTATACATGTATAATTAATATATAGAACGATTCAAAAACTAAATAACCACTTGTCCATTATAGTGCCACAAGCAACCACCAGGAAGGTTGCACTGTGGATTCTACGTGTGTGAGTTTATGAGAGACAATGGACGATACATCAGAAACCCTGATAAGGTATAAGTAGCCATTATTTATAATATTTGTCATTAATGCTATAAATATTTGTTATCAAGTGAAAATATATAATGTTGAATTATAAACATACTTTCTTTCCAGGCCTATGCAGAGGATCCGACAACCAATTTTGATGAAAAAACATTATACAACATAGTTGAGGACCTCTGCTCATTCATCATGAAAGAAGCCATCCCACCCGAAGGGAAATATCATGATCCGAGCATTGAATTAGGAAAGCCAGAATATAGAGCGCTAACTGATATTAGGCATCCCAATCTTAGTCGAGACGATTATTAAGGCTTTCCTAATTAGAGATAAAGTGAAAACTTTGGATGTATATATATGTATGATATATATGTGATGTACATGGATTTCTATTGAAGTATGTATGATATAATATAATTTTGATGTAAATGGATTTTTATTGATGTATATAAATGTATGGTAGAATTTAATTGCATGTTATCATAAGTTTCAATATAAATAAATAGGTTTCAATTTGAATTTTAAAAAATGGCGGAAAAGTTTCTATTGGCGGTTGTACGCTTGAGAACCGCCAGTAAAAATAACATTTATGCTGGCGGTTGGGTAAGTAAACCGCCCGGTAGAAATGTGATTTCTACTGGCGGTTTACGTACCCAACCGCCCAGTAGAAATGGCGGTTCTTAAGCAACCGCCAGTGAAAATGTACCATTTCTACTGGCCTTTCCCACTGGTGGCTGTGAGAACCGCCTGTGGTGAGGGCTTGAGCACCGCCAGTGATGAGCTTTTGTGTACTAGTGAATATAATTTTTTTGTCCGTGTTCACTCCTTTCGCCTTTGCATTGTCTCCCGTGATTGGCAAATCTGCATATACTAAAAGTAGGCCATGACATAGGTGTAATAAAGCCAGTCTACGCCTGACCTAAATCCACATGATTAATTGGTGCTAAGTGCTCGCAAAGATATGTGCCCTTACAGACAATTGGAGGGAAACTACGGCGGAATAAATTCTATAAGCCCATATTATATATGTCCCCATCATTAGGAACCAATGTGTCCGTCTAAAATATGTATAGCATCATCAATAAGAAAACAGTAAACCCTAGAAGTAGATATACATTTCACAATTTCACAACGATTATTTGCACTACCACTGTCCCAAAACATTCTCCCTCTATCTCGAATATAAAAGATTTTTTAGTTGACTTAAGTCAAACTATGTGACCAAATTCATTAAAAAATAATAATATTTATGACATCAAATTAGCATCGTTAAATACAATACAAAATTGAATTTAGTTTCATAAATTATCTTTTTATTGTGGTAGATTTTAATACCCCTATTTATAAATTTGGTCAGACTTATAATAGTTTGATTGAAGAAAAACTCATATCATTTATATTTCAGGACCAAAATAGTACTAATCTAGGATTTAAATTTGTTGCACAAAACATATATGTGAATATATAGCTAGTTAGCTACCAACATTAATTCCATATAGTCATCCATGTAATCATGTGACAAACAATATGGAATCACTGCTACAGTTAGGGCACTGATTTTTCTTAGAATTGCTATAGCTTGACAAGTTTATTTTCTGAGGCAAGACTACTATCGTTTCATTTTGGTTTTCCTTTTCCTGCTAGTACAGTATTCGTTTAAACGTATCTTTATCAGAAAATGTACCCACAGTGAACTGTCTGTCGGCAGTAAGATTTGGGCTAACTAGACATATCGACAATTACTTTCTAGTTGTTCTAAATTATAAGTCACTTTAAAAATTTTTAGAACATTAAATTTCCTTTGTAAGTCTAGACACATAGCTACTTCGATGTATTAAAAAGGTCAAATTTGAAATGGAGGGAGTATGTATATGAATTATTTCGATAAGTATTGTACAAATTCACATTAAACCTTACTTAGAAACCTTTTCCCCCTATCTTGTAGCATGCCTTCTAAACAATGTAGCGGTGCTAGGACTAAGAACTTTCCTAGCTACGAAATCCATAAATCTAGAAAAACGAATTACATAATATAGGGCCTATATATATACGTGTATTTAATTTTGATGCCGATTGTAGTATAGGTGGTTTGGTTTGTTGGAATGGACCACAACACCAGATTTCCAAAACTAGAAAGATGGGCAGAAAGCTTAGATACTATAGGAGTGTCAGTTCGGCTTCATGAACACGTTGTCTCGTATGCCCGCCATTGGCACTCACGCAACTAATAGGTCGCCGCTCATCATGGACCAAATCTTCCGAAACTTCTTTTTGTATCCATGGAGATCGTATAAGAACTGATGGCAAGAATATTTTCTTAACGGTTAAAGAATACGTAAGAATATCATCTTTGGCCACTTGCCAGCAGCCCATATCTCTGTTAGAAACTGGAAAAGGAGCTTTATTTGGTGAAGATTACCTGCCGTCCTATTTTTGTTCCATGGTGGTACGGTTAGAGCTTTCCATCTACTAGCATCTAAGCTATATATAGCTACAAGCTCGAAATAAACCACATCAAAATTAAATTAGAATATATAGAGGACTCCAATTAATCAATCACTTAAATAGCTGAGGAGAACAGTCATCAGCTCCTAAGGGCTGGGCGTTCAGATTATTTTTTTCCGGTCGGGTAATGAAAATTGCTACCTGATATTCACCTCAAAAAACTCTACCCACAATTTTGGGTACCCGGTAATTCGGGTTTGGGTACACCAAAGATATTCAAATTCATAGAAAATTGCGTGCACAAATTTTAGTAGTAATTTATACATAATTTCAGTAGCAATTTGTATAAAATTTTAAAAGCAATTTGCAGAAATAATATATTACAACCACTGTTCAAATAGAAAGAATCAGACACTAATAAAGTGATAAGTTAAAGCGTTCAACTGACGGCACATCGCTAACACAAAGGCACATACACATATTCAGATAGTTTGGGTAGTTCAGGTACCATGGGATATTACCCAAATTACCCAAACTAATTTTGTGGAACCCAAATTGGTATACGAATTTAGGATTGGATGCCTCGGGCTTGGGTATAATTCGGGTACGGGTAATGGTATTGGGTATTTTGTCTAGAACCTAACTCCAAGATTAATTGTTGTGGTGAATTGTGACTATTGGCGCATTGGCCGGCCTCAACTCGCAAGTTGCAAGGATGCATGGTCTAGGATCCAGGATCTTAGTCTCTAGGGCACATATATGTAAGGTCTTGTCTAGGTTAGTCCAATTCAGTAATTATCGTAAGTTTGTAACCAGGATTTAATTTCAATATGTGCTTGTCACTTGATACAGAAGTGTACAAAAAGAAAAGAATATTGTTCATTCCAAAATGTAACAGGAAATGCATCTCGCTTCCATAGCAAATAGACATGTTCTTCTTTTTATAATGAAACTAAAAAAGGAGTATTTGCAATAGAAGGAATGAACTAATTAAAGTTGGATGTATTCTCAAACTACCATTTTTTAGATAATGGAAAGAGTATCTGGCTTCATTCTCCTTCAAGAGGAACCAAACCAACTTAACCTAGATAAACAAAGTTCTTGTAAGAAAAACAACTCAAAACCCAATTCTAAACAAAGAAGGCCATCCATAGGACGCAAAGAGACTTCTTTCCAGTCTTCAAAGTTCGACAAGCCTTCACTATGAGCATTTGTTGAACCTCACAATGTTGCAATTGGGTCCAGAACCAAAACCAATGAGTCCCCCAGAAAAACACCTGCAAAAGAGAATTGGGTCTATAATTGTAAAAAAAAAAAACAACTTTGTTCCTTGTCAAAAACAACAAAAATTCTTATCTTTCCAACAGTACCATCCATTAAACAAATTATGGGCATTTTGAGGTGATTAATTCCTAACACCATATGAATTGCTCACCATAAAAACTTGGCATGTGAGCAATCAAAGAAGAGATGTTGGATGGTTTTAGGTTTGCTACAAAAATGGGAAGACCTATCTCCATTCCAATTCCTCTTTGCCAAGTTATCCTTAGTGAGAGTAACCCCTCTTTTAAAGAAGCAAATGAAGATTTTAATCTTCAAAGGGATCTTAAGGCGCCAAACTGCTTGTGATACTTTTAGACCATTACTTATTAGGTGGTTGTACATCGAGTTAACTGTGAATAAACCCGTTATATGTAAGCTCCAAACAAACTACAGTACCTTGTTGCTGATTAATATTAGCCATTCTTGCTACTAGGTGGCTCCATTCTAATAGCTTTTTTTACCACTAATGCCCTTCTAGACTCAACATTGAGAGTGAGCTTAATACATTGCGACCATTGCTTGTTTCCTATGGAAAATATTGAATAAAGTTGGGTGAAGCTTGTGTGAGGCTCGGAGTATATGACCAAATGATTGCCATTGAGCACTACTCAAAGTAAGTTATCTTATTAGCAACTAACCATATAGGAAAATATTTAAAAGTAGGAGGGATAACATAAGCTGCATAGGATGTGCACGCTTGCCGTACAAAAAGCAAACTGAGATGGATCTGGCGTCTACTACGTACTCAGATCAGTTCATGCAGTCTTCTATATATTTTTAGCTCTCACTTAACTATTGTGAAACCTATCTAGATATCAAGATATATTTTGGGCAACTAAAGAATGTCACACTTCGTCTTATACAAAAAAACTTACTAGCCTGCCGTATATATTATCTGTATAATAGTGGACGCAATGCAATGTGGGACAATAACCTTTAATTTGCATGGAAACGGCGGAGGAAAACGACGACAATGCATGGCTTGGTGGACGCGACAGCAGCAACAGCGAGTGCGAGCCAGGCTTATCTCTGCATGCACACGGTGTCATCTGAATCTGAATAGATATGGAGACTCTTTTCGTATCCACAATTTCTCAGCTAGCAGGACACGGTGTCATGCGTATCCAGCATATTAGATGAGTCCAGCTAGCAAGCAATTTGTTTTTCAAGAAATCATTCAATTGATCGAGCATTTACTTGTACTAATGATGGATTGAGCGACTATTTTATGTGACGAAGTTTTGAAGCCTAATTAGCACATGATTTGACAATGTAATGTTATAGTAAATATGTGTTAATGATGGATTAATTAGTATCAAAAAATTGTCTCGTGGTTTACTGATGAGTTCTATAATTTGTTTTTTTATTCATATCCGAAAATCCCATCCCACATCCTACGTAACATCCAATGTGAAGCAGACAAAACTTTTGCCACTGCATCCAAACACCCCCTAATCAGTAGCGTGAAATTTAATTTTTTATAGATTAGAATAGATTATTATATGTTACAGTCACGGTGGGTTGGGTGGTTGGGCAACAGTGCTAGGGCAGGGAGCGACGGCTTGGACGGCGCAAGAGGCGGCGGTGGCTGTGCTGGAGGCAGCGGTGGCTAGGGTTTAGGGTGACGTAGTGGTGGCGCAGGTCAGGGACAGGGTGCGGCAGCAGGGAGAGGGAGCGGCGTCGTCGGCTACGTGCGGCGCGAGGAGGAGAGGGAGAAAGTGCAGATAAAGATGAAGAAGAGAAGAGATGATTGTACAAGAAGAGAGAGGAAGGAGATAAGCCTAATTTCTTGCTTAAGATCTAATAGAAACAAGTCCCCTTGTATTTATAATTTTTTGGAAACTTAGCCTGCAAGCAATCCAGACTAGTCTACCCTAATTTACGGTGGCGGCGACAGCGGCCAAGGTGTTGCATGGCCTTGGGCCCATCTCCCTGGCATGCGTGTGACATTATCGTTTTGAGGCAAAGTTGATTTGTGACAATTTACTTGTGATAGATGAACTATTGGCGCCGTTTTAAAACTTGGATTGATTGTTTTGTACTTGTCATTTTAAGAATCTAGCCATGCCTGCCCTATGTTATATGATCTCTCCAACGAATTTTCATGCAATATGTATGGTTCAAGTTATATTTGAGATTATTTTGTGGATTTCAGTATAGATGAACGGATAGAAATGGACATCTTATTTCAGTCGGTTCATTTACATTTTTCTATCGGGTATTTGAGTTTCTAAACCTGATGGCTTAGAATTTTTCTGTCGGTGGCCCAGAATTTTCATGTTAAGGCTAGTACCGTTAGAAAAAATGATGTACCAACATGGAAATTGGTCTACCGACAGATTTCTGTCACTGTTGCTATTGGTATGTTTTTGTCGTAATACTGACAAAAAAAAAAATATTTTGCCATTTCTATGTCGGTTTTGCCCTGACAGGAAAATTCAAGTTTCCAGTAGTGCAAGACAGCTTCTATGCCACGCACGCATCCGTCCGCGATCCGTGTCGTCCATCTTTATATGTATGTTGTATGTTCCAGCTTGGCACACAGACAAATATAGGAGGGGTTGAGAGATTTTCCTCCTTTAATCTCTCCAAAATCATATGGATCGGGGTCATTAGTGTGTAGCCAAACAATTAATGTCTAAGGGTTTTAAAATGAGGAAGGTTGACACTACCCTCTTCACCAAAAGAATTAAAAGTGATTTATTTGTCTGTAAAATATATAAATATATGTAGATGGCATCATATTTGGATCAACAAATAAGCACTTTGGTGAAGAGTTTAGAAAATAATGGCAAAAGAATTTGAGATGTTTGATTGGAGAGTTCAATTTTTTCCTTGGATTGCAATGCAAATCAAACAATTGAAGCATGTGGTACATTTGTGAGTCGAGGTAAATATTTGAAGGATATACTGAAAAAGTTTGGTATGGAAGAAGCGAAGGCACTAGGACAACCATCGCACACTAATGGGCATTTGGATTTGGATGGAGGAGGAGAACAGATGGATCAAAAGTTAAGTAGGTCAATGATTATAAGTTCACTACATTTGACCATATCAAAATTGGACATCATGTTAGTGTATGTATGTGTGTCAGGTTTCAAGCCATTTAAAAATAACCTTCTTTGACTATGGTGAAAATAATATTGATGTACTTGAGGTTTACACAAAAGTTGGATTGTGGTATCCTAAAGGTGCATAATTTGAACTTGTTGCATATATTTCGATTCGAATTATACCGGGTGCAAGGTTTAGGAAGAGCATGCACACTTCGGGCACATACCAACTAATCGGAAGATAATCTATTTTTGAGAACACAACTTCATGCATATTTCATTAAGAAAAAGAGTACTCCCTCTATATCAGTTTTAGAAGTCGTTTAGGACATAATTGTGCTTACCAAGGTGTCATTAATTAGGTGGTGTTTTTCCATGTCTGCCCTTATTAAATAGGGTAGCGGATATCTCGTATACAATAATTATTAGTAGTCCAACTGGTTAGGTGGCTGCGGTTTGAAACCATGTGGGCAGGGTTCAAAACCCGGCCCTAGGCCACCTGTTTTTTGCTGCATGTGACGTTTGGCCAATTAACTCAGCGATTGCATGCGACGTTTGGCCTATCAACACGCTATTACTCCGGCGCTGGAGACAGGCGCGAGGGGCAGCGGCGTCCAGTTGCTCTCTTTGGGAGTACGACGACTTCTTTTCTTCAACTCGGCTCCCACACCAGAATGACTAGTAAAAGAGATACGGAGGAAGTACTCAAAGAACGGTTTACACAACCCAGCTACGAGATTCCATAGAGGATCATTTTTGTCATGGTCCTCTAAGAAGCAAAATTTGGTTGCATATAAACGGCTAAGTGTGAATACATCTTCACAGGTAGTTGTTATGTACAATTACTTTGGATAAGGTTATCTTAGTGGACTTTTGCCCGGTTTAATACTCTAGAACAAAGCACATTGATATTATCCGTCACTTCGTAAGAAATTACCAAGCAAAATAAGATATGAAAAATGAGATTAGTGGATATATTCACCATGCCATTGCATGAAGTAATGTTTTTCAAATTTAGAATTAAGTTGAACATTATGAAATTCTCCAGCATTTGAAGAGACAACCCCTAACCCTCCCTGGAGGGGATCGGAGGAGGAGATGGTGCCGACATGGGTCGTAAGGTCACGCAAGCGCACCACAGGTCATGGTTAGAGTTTGCTATAAAATATGTACAGTGGTTTACCGATGAGATAATACGACGTTCCCATCGATATGCCTAGCAGAACAAGGCCGGCACAAGGGCACAAATGATACTTCAAGTGTCTCCAAAGAAATTAAAGTCGTTTTAGAAAGAACACGATGGGACTTGTTGAGCTGTACTTGTTAGAGGCTCTTTAGTCTGCAAGTGCCATGAAACTCGTCGTCATTTTCATGCCACACAGCCCCTGCGTCGGGCGGGGTCAGGACACCACTCTGTCGGCCGGGGTCAGCAGCAAAGTGCACAGTGATCCGATCTACTGCACATCGCATTGGTGCAGCTGCTTTGCTTTCCGCCGGTGCCCTTGCTAGCAGTTTATTTGCAGCGAGGTAAGTACGTACTAGAAGATACGGCAAATTAATTAAGCATGAGTTGAAGTGGATAGATAGATAGATAGATAGATTCAGATGATAAAAAAGAAAAAAGTAGTTTCTAGTCGACTAAAGAAATAGTGTTCCTACTAGATAGATAAAAAGTTGAGTGGTACTTTTGTTGAACATCCTCAGATATACCAAGAGCGGAAAAAGCAGCGGGGACGATCCATCAATATACGTTAGTGGCAGCTCGGGCCACGTGATGATGATCCGACATCGGAGGCGGAGGTGGTGGTGGCCATGGATGGTGCTGGCCGCGCTTTTTATCCGGGGTCAGGCGAGATAAGAGACGATAGGCAGATAAGGTGCGATGGATTGGATTAGTTAGCAGCTGAGAGGGAATAGGGGCACCGGGCAAGGCATGCACCTGATGGCTGCATGCGCGCGAGGCGCGACCAGTCACCACAGGAAATGGAAGGTCCTGGGGCTGTACCCGCGGCCGGCGCCGGTGTCCGTCCGGCCCGGGTCGTGCTTTTTTTGGGTTGCCGAGTTGAGACGTTTCCATCAGCATCCGGATTCAGTGTCGCACTGTCGTGTTGAGTCACAACCAAAGGAGAAAAAAAAAAAAGCATCGCACTGTCCTGCTCCGGCACCACCCACCCGTCCGCTTCATCACCGGCCACCGCGCGTAGGCAGGCAGCCCTCCCTGCCCAAAGGGGGCCGGTTGACGACTCAGAAACGCACGACGACGGTTTGGGGTCGCGAGGAGACACGACGACACGTGATACTACTGTAGCCACAGAGGCGGCGTCAGCCCAGAGACGCGTCGACCACCCGCCGGCCGGCTGCCGTCGATGGCTATTGCCGGCCGGCCGCAATGCGGTGATGCCTTGGTGGTAGGTAGATCAGGTGGGGCGTTTGTTGCGCTCGCTCGAGGACTCACTCCGCGTCCACACCGCTTTTGCCTTTGCTTTTGCTTTTCTCGGCCGACTTGAGCTCCGACTCCGATCCGACGCGTCGTCGGCCACGAGTCACGACGACTGACGAGCCGCCGAGAAAGCCGCTTTCTCAGCCCGGCGAGCGCCTTTGCATTTGCTCACATAGTCACACGTGCGCGCCATCTCCTCTTCGTTGGCTCGTTGCTTTGTAACCGGCGGCGCATACAGATACAGTACGACGTTATGATTCCTCTCCACGCACGCACTGACGACGCACACCACCGACACTCTTGAGTCCGCGCGCGTGCCTGCCGCCGGAATGGATCCGCCGGCCGGCAAGCATCGCACCGCCGCCCCACCGTCTCCACTGTTTCTGCATCCAGGCATATCCAGTCTCCAGTACACCCACCCTCGTCAAACGAAATGGAATTCTTGGTTTGGTTCGCCACATCGACCGCACCTGAGGCTGAGAGACTGCATGCGGATATATTCCATCAAGCACGTTGGTCGGTCTCGGTCAGTCCACATTCCACACCAAACAGCACCGGACAGCATGGATGCGGTGCAATGCAATGCAGCAGAATGCAACTTCTATTCTCATCTCATCTCCCCCGTGACCCGTGTGAACGCCAAGCTCATCCGCTGGTCTCCGATACGATTACGATACGATACGAATACGATCCTATTTGTCTACCAGCAATCCCACGTGCGCATGCAATGCAACCACAGCGAGCGCATGCCGCTCTGCGTCAGCGATATGCCACATTCTCTTCCACTCTGCATGCGTTCTTTGCATCGGGGAATTCAGTAGAAATCGCCGGACGCCGGCCAGATCCATCCACAGATTACCACCCCTGGCAGCATCATTTGTGGAATGTGGACTAACTTTTTTTTGTTGCTTCTCTTTTACTAGTAAGTATAAGCATTATTCTAAACGGGAAAATATACATATTCTTACTGCAGTATGGCATTCTAACCTCGCTGGGCCAGTATGCATCATGCATGCATGTGACTAGGTGATGCAGCCTGCGAGCAATCTCAAGGAACGCCAGAATATTTTGCTACCTATATATAGAGAACGTATTAGGCTAGTAGTACCAGCAGTGTTAAGTCGACGGCTTGTTTAGAACACAGAAATCACTTCACATTTTTTTAGACTTCAATGAGCAGTCCATACATACATGGGAAGAGGATATTTGAATTTGCAGTGCGTTCCATTTAGTTCAAGATGAATTAATTGACTCGCTGTAAACATCATAAGTTTTTTAAAATATTAATTATAAATTAAAGGACTAACATCGTTCATCAAACTGTCGTGGTTCTTATTTTGCTTTAGGATAAACCCTTTATCTACGGCAAGGTTCGTATGAGTGAGGGTTCTTTTTTTGGACAAAGCCAATCGGCTCGTACAAGTGAGTTTTGTACTACCTCCGTCCCTGAAAACTGCAACTCCTAAAATCCGTACCAGTCAAACTTTTTTAACTTTGACCAACTTTGTAGAAAAAAACATCAATATCTATGACATAAAATGAATTCTTATAAAAATACATTGTATGATAAATCTAATAGTACTAATTTGGTATCATACATCTTAATATTTTTTCTAGAAATTTGGTCAAAGTTTAAAAAATTTAACTTAAGACAATTCCAGAAGTTGCAGTATTCAGGGATAGAGGGAGTATATACAAAATAGTTATAAATGGCTTAAAGCTTTGCGAGGCCAAAGTTTTGATTCCTTTTATGTACAACCTCGGTCCTAAAAGGGGTGCCAATCTTTAGATGTCCATAGTCATGATACAAGAGGATTCTTCGGTAAGCTAAATAGAAATCTTAATCTATATCTATACTTATATAATATAATTTATAGTCATGATAACTTATAGAACTTTTTTTTGAAAGCAAAAACTATGGAGGAGATCCCCACAGCACTTTATTTTATAAATTTTTTGGAGAATAGTTACATGCTTACAAGCAGGGTTAATGCATCAAGCCAAAAGCAAAAGTCCGACTAGAAAAGGACTCTATCTCAACTGACTCCAAAACACATTGGGATACTCCAAAACAAATTGGGATAGAAGTAGAAAAGGATAAAAGTAGAGAATAGATAAATTTGTGCCTGAGATGCTTTTGTGTTGGAGATTCTCGAAAATAAGCAAATGTGATCAAATAGGAATTTTGATGAACTCTTCTTCTTCCTCAAATTCTTAAACAAAAATAGTCTGTTTTACCTTTGTATGATTACTAGAGGCCGAGTTCCAGGGTAGGGGAGGCGCCCATGGCAGTGGGGCACGTACCTGGCGGAGGTTGGCGGAAACAAGTGGCGTTGGCAATAATGAGTGCCAGTGCCGGTGACGAGGTTCAGCAATGACTTAGGCGTGCGGTACTGTTCGTGCAAGGCTGGGTAAGTCTGGTTCCGTGTGTTGCCCAATCGGAGGGGGTGGCGTCCGACGCAGCTATGCGGCTGCACGCAGCAGCCAATGCATTGTTGCCCCTTCGGAGAGGCTTATGTGGGATGGCTGGGCAGCGACGATGACGGTGGCAGCAGACTAAAGGTCTGGCATCCTGGCTCGAGTTGTGCTAGGGGACACCTTGGGCGAAAGCCTAACGACGGTGACGCCTGCGGGTGCCACTTCCTTGTTGAAGGCATCATGTTCCCCAGCATGGTCTTCCATGTGTTAAAACCCAGTCCATTTCTTGGACGAGCGATGGTGGCGCTCGAGCATCCTACCCTTCGTGAAGGCGATGCTTTGGAATTTCATCTCGGCTATGATGTTGCTTTCGGAGGATGCTTTTCGCTTCTCGGTGTCTGGTCTTCATGTGTTGGTTAGGCTTGTGGCGTGAAGTCGGAGCTGCCGCGGGGAGTTGCGGTTCGACAATGATGACACAAGGCAAGCCCCTTTTCTTTGTGGACTAGATTTCTGCTTCGGAGGTTTAGCAGTCGCCAATGGTGAGGTGGGAGATCAAGATCGGAAGTCGGAGCTGCTCTTTGTGGTCCATTTGAGCTGGGCAACGATGACTGTTGCGACTTCTCGCTTCGAACCCATCTGTCTACCTCGTTTGATCGTCTACGGTCTGCCATGGGAAGTCAGTGCTGCTAGTTGCTATACAACCATGCTCGGCAACGATGACTCGTGGTAGGTATTGTACTCTGCTGTGTTTCGTGGGTAGATATGCCCTTTGTGGGTCATGTGTTGTTGTTGATTTCCTGTATACTTTGACTGCGGGAGAAACACTTTCCTATGCACCCACCCCATTAGGATGTTCACTGCCGGAGATACATGATGCCAAGGCCAAAGATTAAAGCAAACTAGCTTGGTTCTGGTTCCTAGGTTCAAAAACAGAAAAAGAAACATTCTTTGATCTGCAGTGTATATATATGTGCAATATCTCTTTTTTAGCATCACTACCACAATCCTGAATTGCCTTGAGTGTCAAAACTGCCAAGAAAATGATCCTTGGACCATAACCCGTCAAGTAAATTCACTCAAAGATAGGAGATAAGGGAAATTAATTTTCTTGCGGTTTTAGCATTTGAGGATGATTTTCTTAGAGGTTAGCCACCAAGGATGGTTTTGACAAGCCAGTGTAATTCCTGATATGAAAGGTAGCATAAATTCAGTCAAGCACTTGAATGAACATTTGACACGCAAGTTGTTACCACAAAAACATTTACCGCTGTCCCCATATGAACTGAGCTAAATCCAATATATATTTATATATGAATGAAATGGACAGGCCTTTTCAGAGCCCTCTTCGTCCCTGGCAAGAACAGCACAGGGCGGCTCCCGTAAAACAAGGGAGGCGCCGTGGACGCACATGACTGTGTACCGCGCACAGTGAAGACTGAAGAGTGAACTCTGGTCTCGTCTCATCAGCTGAGTAGTACAAGTAGGAGTGGGTTAACGGACGACACCACACGCTGACGGACGCAGGATCTTGATTAGTCCCTCCGATCCCCCTAGATAATTAATCGATCACCCGTAGTATAATTCAACTTATATGTGTATATATATACTAATTAAGTAATTAATCCCTCCGCCAGTACGTTCGCCGCCGCCGGCACTGGGTGGCCGTCGCGTCGGTCTGACATCGACCGGGTCATCACCACTTGGGGCGGGCCTTGGAGAGGCGCTCCCACTCGACAAGCCGCAGCAGGAACTCCATCACCTGCACGTCACCAAGAAGAATATATATAGACACATGTCAGCGTCGCGGCGGGCAAGTGGGTGGCGGCAGAAGCGGACGGCGGCGGACACCGACCGCCTGGCCCGGCGGCGCCGGAAATGAGATGGAGACGGGACTTGCCTCGGCGGGCTCCTGCAGCGAGTAGGAGGCGGAGGTGTCCTTGGGGTGCTTGGAAACGAGGATGCCGACGCCCTGGCCGCGCTTGCGGAGCACCTTGAAGGCGTCCTCGTCGGTGCGGTCGTCGCCGATGTACACGGGCAGCACGTCGTCGGTGCAGTCGGCGAACCCAAGGGACTCGAGGAGGAACTCCAGCGCCTTGCCCTTGTCCCACTTGATGGTGGGACGGACCTCGAACACCATCCGGCCCTGCGTCAGCTTCAGCTTCGGGTATTCCTTGAGCACCGACTTCACAATGTCAGCCAATGTGCTCCAGCTCTGAAAAAACACAAATTTTGTCAATCTCAAGCCTCAGCACACACACCCACAAAAATGCGGAGTTAAAAATATGTGAATGAAGAGAAAAGGAGAGTCTGGCCCACGACATACGTTCTCATCGACGCATCTGAAGTGGACAGACACACAAAACTTGTTGTTCTCCACCTTGGCTCCAGGTATGCACTTGGTCTTTTCCACCAGGGAATCGTGCACCTGATCCAAAGGCAGAAACGAAATTGAGCATTATATTGCAGTTGCAGTTGCAGAGAAAGAAGGATCGAAAAGCAGGTCGCCATGGGCACGAACGATGAGCACCATGCATGCATGAAACAGAGTGATTACCTGCTCTATCATGGGCAGGAACTGGCCGGCCGGCTGAAAGAGAACGCCTTTGGCCTGTAAGCCACACAGAGAGATAAGTATCTTCCCCCTTTCGTGTATACGGAAGTGGCAAGAACAAAGGTTGGATGGGTACCTTGGCGGCCTTGGTGTGCCGGGACCCTTTCGCGGGGCCCTTGATGTCCATGCCGTGGCTGCCGGCGTAGTACAGCTCCGCCAGCTTCACGAACTCGAACACCTGCACGGGCATCAAACAGTGGTGAGTTTCATTTCGTTCAGTGACGAGCTGACGGCCGCGCATGCGTGCTCGGACTGTGATCGACATCGATGATCGATCGATCCACGGCAAGCATGCATTTATCGCTAAGTAGTACTCCTAGCTAATGTGCACGCGCACCTTGTCGCGGCACCGCCCGCTGACGATCGCCGTCGGGAAGTGCTTGGCGACGCTCCGCACCGCCCGCCGCATCTGGCCGGAGAAACAAAGCGCGGTGATCAGGTGAATGAAGCAGGGGATTTTGGTCAGTCTCACGTCTAGTCCAGTATGGGTACCGACCGTGTCGGACATGTAGGCGGCGTCGGGGTCGTCGACGATGGGGGACAGCGTGCCGTCGTAGTCGAGGAAGACGACGATCTGCTTCCCCTTGGACGCCGCCACCACCTGGTCGAACATGGCCAGCGCCGACGGGTGCTTCATCTGCACGAAACAGAGGAGCGCATTTCTTTCAGTACGCACGCCACGGTCTCCGCAGTACTGTAATAAATAATGCAGGGGGCGAGACGCGCACGCACCATCCACGCGGCGTAGCGCTCCTCGTCGACGCCCGCGGCGAGCGCGCGGCCGCTTTGGCGTGCGTGGGCGAGGACGCGCGCATGGACTCCACACAGCCGCCGATGCGGCCGCCGCCGCCCATCTGCAGGTACTTCTTGCGCACGGCGACGCCCGGCGCGGCCCGCGGTGGCGGGTACTGGAACGAGCTGGGAGGCACGGCCACGGCCACGGCCGCCTCCGGCACCGGCACCACCACGCCCTGCTTCGTCATCGGGAGTTATTATCCCTACTGATCAAGCAAAGCCGGTAGCTACTTGATCCGATCGAATCGAAGGAAGCCTTGTGGTGGGAGCCAGGCAACAGCTACAAGCGAAGCGAGCGGCTTTGTTCTCTGTTCTTTCTCTGTGCCTGCAGGCTGCAGCTGCTGGACGTGGGTTGGGAGAGCAGAGCAGAGCAGAGCAGAGGTGGAAGAAGGTGTGAGGAGAGCAGGAGGGTGGTTTGTGTAGAGGACGCGGGGAGGGTGGCCGCTATTTATAGTTGGGGGCGCCGAGCCTCCGTCGAGCGCGACGCGAATCTGAGACCATGGGGCCCGCGGCGGTGTCCCTGGCTGGGGCCCGGATCCGCGTCCATGGCATGGGACCCGCCACGCCACGGGACCGGGGCCGGGACCAGGCACCCGTCCGTCCATCCTATGGCTCCATCGTAAAACGACCGCCACCTGCCGGCGCGGCGCTTGTGTTGACGCCGGCCGTCGCGCCCAGCTCCATGTCCAGGCTGCATCCGTTCCAGCCGGCGGCGGGGGCCAGGCCAGGTGGCCCGCGCGAATGAACAGCGACGTGTATGCCTGCCTTTTTTTCCCGCCTGTTACGGACTGAGCGTGCGACGCAGCAGCAGTCAGGCACGCTGAACTGAAGGCGATCGAAACGGTTGGCCCTGGCCAGCGAGCGAGGCTTGGCCGGGCAACGGAGGCCGAGGAGGAAAGGAACCCATGGGCGCGCTCCCACGCGGGTACAGCGAATCGGGACGGCGACCGGGCCGGGGCGTTCCGTACGTAGCTAGCAGCTATCGGCCGCGCGGGACATCCGGCGGGCGACAGCGCGAGCCCCGGCGCCCTGGGCGCGGACGCGTGTGCGCCGTGCCACACCCGCCCCACGCGGACGCGGACGCGGACGCGGGGGCCCGGCGCTCCTGTCTCGTGACGACGGCCCCCTCGTGGTCGTGGTCGTGGCGGCACTCCTGTGGGCGCGCGGACACCACACCTCGTGGCCGCTTCCGCATCGCAAGCTGCCACCACCACCCCTTCGCGTGTCCCTGTCTGCCTGCGCGATGCGATGCGGATCTCTGCTGCATGCCGCTTGTTCTCCTAGCATGTCTGTCCTCTCCGCGGGCGGGGGCCGACCGGGGCGAGCTGCGCCGGCGACGGTCGACCGGCCGTCCTCATTGAGCTGCTGTGTTGGTACATGCGGCATATATGTGCCCTGTCCGGCTGGTTGGTCGCCCATGCAGCGCACAGCTAGCCCGCGACGGTGATGATGCGGCCATGCATTGCATTGCCTTGCCTCCACGTACACCACCGCCGGCCGGGCTGCTAGTAATACGACACACTGTTCCACCTAGGGAGGCACTCCTAGTGCCTAGCTACGAGTAGCAGGCGTACATGTAGTACAGCGACGGCGGCACGCACTGTCCACACCCAACCGCCTCGATCGGTTGGGTGCCGACACCGCTGGTCGTCACCTCGGATCTGCCCTGCTGCATCCTCTTCGATCTGTTCGTGTTGTTGACACCGCCGCCGGGGTGTGTGTGTTTTGGGGGGGGGGGGGGTGGGTGTTGTGTGGGGGGGGGAGAGAGAGAGAGACCGGCCGATCGAGATCGCTGGACATGGACGACGACGCAAACGAATGCATATACGTGTAGGCTCGTGCCAGGGACGCGACACGTACGTACGAAAGGCCAAGGCTTGGAGTTTGCATGTATTCGTAACGCACACGGTTTGATTGGCCAATATGGGACGTTTGTCGGCGACACGTACCGTCCATATAATACAACAACACGTACCGTCCATATAATACAACAACTTTTCTTTTTCTTCGCTATTACCTTTTGTATGTATGCGACCTTTTCTTTAACTCGTGCAGTGCACCTCGGTACTTGTCAGCTGTCCGCAATGGTCGCGGCACCTTGTGCACAATTCCTTTCCCATTCCCAATATACTATATGGGGACCCCTATATGCTTCTATTTCAACGTCTCTAACAGGGGGATCGAAAACAAAAGCTCTACTCTATTTTCTTATATTAAAACACTAGTATAGAAATAATTTTACGAGACGGTACCCTTTTATTAACCATAACAGTCATATAATCCAACAGCCGTGAAAAATCATAGGATTACCGTGACTGGTGTTTTTTATTTACCGTGGCAGTCATAGATTTACCGTGATGATCAGTAGAATAAGCGCCATGGTTAATCCTAGCCGAGGCCCAGAAAAGGTCCAAACTGGACAGCTATCGGGCCGTTATAAGACCATAAGCTAGGGTTTGGAGTCGCACCTGTCCCTTTCTCTCACACCCGCACGGTGCCCTTCACCCACGCGGGCCCCTCCCTCTCCCCCTCACTCCACCACAACGTGCCCCTTACCCACCCACCCCCCCCCCCCCTCGCACCCACGGCACCCGGCGCACCACGCTCTCCCCACGGCAAGCAGGGCGCCGCCCCGCCTTCTCCCCCACAGAAAACAGGGCATGATGCCCCTCCCTCTCCTCTCCTCTCCCTCTAACCCCAAAGCGGTGGTGGCGGTGGCAGTCCCCAGCGGCACAGGCTCCCTCTCCCTCGAGTCAGGCGGCGGTCCACGATGAGGGAGCGTGCTCTCCTCCTCTAGCAACGGATCCAGGCAGTGAGGACATCACACGGGGCAGCTCTCCTTCTCCGGTAGTGAGGCGTGGCAGATCCGGTGGCGCGCGCAAAAGTGGCTGGTGTCTCGGAGGGGCGCGGCCGGGTGCAAGGCACGTCGCCCTCACCCGCATAGCCTCCCTCCCCTCTCCCACAGCTGGATCCGACGGCAGCGGCCTCCTTCTCCTCTCCCATGACGAGATCCAGCTGCAGCAGGTTATCTCCCCTCTCCCACGACGAGATCCTGCTGCGGTGGGCTCCCTCACTCTCCCATGGATCCAGCCGTCATGGAGGTGCTGGATCCCACGATGGTGGCTCCAACATCGGTGCTAGATCTGGCATGGAGGGGCAGTGGCGTGCTCCACCACGGCGGGCTCAGTTGGGCCCGACAATAGGCTCGATTGGACTCGCTGTATTTTTTTAAATCTATTAACCGAGGCGGTCAAATCCAACTGCCACGGTTAATCACGATTAACCATGACCTTTGCATGGTTGCGGTTGAGAAAACCACCACTATTAATCTGTTTTAACTGCCACCAAAAATATTTCTGTAGTAGTGAAGAGAGCAAATACAATTTAGATTATACAAGACAAAATAACTTAGTCCCACATGGTACCATATCTGTAACTTGAATTTCCACTTTATGAAAGCTGTTATTTTGAAACCACCTTGGAGATACTCTTATTTGATGAGCTTTTATTAGGGTCCTTTCCGACTTGAGGGTCTGATTGGTTGGGATACATGCAGAAACTTGGTTGGACAACGTAGCCAAGCCAACCGGGGGTGGGGTGCGGGTTTTTTGCATGTGTTACCATCGGCTCTACATGCACTACTGAGTTTGAAACATATGGGGGAGGGGGGCAGGTTTTGCATGTGTTTGAATCTCAACTAACTACTATGTGTCCGAGTTTTTGGTTCAGGATATGTGGCGGGCCAAGATTTGAATCCAAGGTATCCCTAGTGAGGGCCAAGCGCAAGCAGTGAGCATTAGTCGAGAGCCGAGAGCAAGTAGTTAGATTAAAAAGAATAGAGGCAAAAACTAGTTTTTAAGTATCCAAAACTGATCCAAATATGACCAAAGTATATATACATGTACTCCCTCCATTCCAAAATATTTGTCGTTTTCGGTTTCCATGCCACAAATTTAACTCGATTTATAGAAAAAACATGCAACATTTATATCTCTAAATAAATTTATTATAAAATTAGATTCAAAGATCTTTCCAATAATACTAATTATAATACTAATTGATGATATTTTATATTTATAAAAATTGCCGACAGTTGTTTCTCGGGAAGCGAAAGCGACAAACATTTTGGAACGGAGGGAGTATGTGTGTGTGTGCGTGTGTGGAAGCTCAGAAAGAATGTTTCAATAAATTATTTGTCCCTGTGCACAATTGTGTTTAAGTTGGTGTTCATGTCTCTTACCTTGCATTCACACAGCAAAACAAGAGAAATCGAAGTTAAACTTGCTTGCATTGACAAGCTATCTGTACATGTGTGTACCTCAACATCGGAGAGATCGAGTTAGCAGGTTCTTTTAGCTAGCACATGTAACGTACTAGACTAGATTATTATCCTCACGGTTTGGTCGGTGTAATTGGGCATAAAACGGCCTCTGCAGATCCTACATTACTTTATTTCGTAACATTTCTGTTGTTTCTCTGCTGCTGGACATTATATTATATTTGTTTGGTGCTCTGTGGAACGAGACACGATAGAGATCAGAATCACAGGGAGACGAGATACGCAGCTACTCCCTCTGTCCCAAAAAAAAGATGTCGTTCTCGCTTCCCGAGAAATAGATGTCGGCAATTTTTATAAATAATAAATATTATTAATTAGTATGATAATTAGTATCGTCGGAAAGATCTTTAGATCTAGTTTTTTAACAAAATTATTTAGAGATATAAATATTATATTTATTTTTTATAAATCGAGTCAAACTTGTGGCACGAACACCCAAAACGTCATCCTTTTTGGGACGGAGGGAGTAGCGCACAAGATTCGGCGAACACGAAGCAATCTCTCTTTTCGTCGTTAACCTCAGCGGTCACATGCCGGTGAATAATCTATGCCTTCTTTTCACCTAACAGGGATAGTTAAGCCCTGCAAGTTACTCGGGCTTTCAAGCCAGGTTCTGCACACAGTGGCTGTGGAGCAGCCACCTAGCTCTCACTCGCACAAAGCCACAAACCGAATATATTAACTTAGAACATGGAAATTGCTACAGGGCAGTATAAAAATAATATATGTACTCATGTATGTGTGTGTGTATATGTGTGTGTGTGTATATATATATATATATATATATATATATATGCGCGTATATTTGGACATTTAAAACATATAGATTCTAAAAGGAATGATCACTACATTAGATTTGTACATTAGTGGCGGTTCAAAACCCCCTTTCACCGGTGGATTTTGAACCGTCACAACTAAAGCGCCAGTGATGGGGGGTAGCCATCGCTGGCGGTTCTTACCAACCGCCATTGTTCCTAAACTTTCACTGGCGGTTCTAGACTTCACTTCATTGGCGGTTCTAGACTTCAACCGCCAGTGTTCACTTCACCAACAGTGGCGGTTGGATATAGGAACCGCCACTGTTAACCTTCAACAACACTGGCGGTTTCTATTTTTTTGTTTTTTTTTTGCCACGATGTTGTGATACTGTAAACTAAACGCATCGAGATTACGATTACATCGAAATTGTACTAATTAAAGTATTACATAGAAATTATACTACTTAGAGTATTACAATCTATCGAGAATCCTATTACAACAAATATCACATATGTTGCATTCAAACTGTAGAATTTAAAGACAAGAATATCACAAATGATGCAGGGCGTCGAGGTGGTGATCAGCGTCGAGGTGGTGGTCGCTAGCGAGCTGGTGGTCGGCGTCGAGGTAATGCAGGGCGTCGGCTGTGGGCTCGGGGCCGCGCGCAGCAGGGCTATCCGCATTGCACACGGCTAGGTCGAGGCAGGATGACGGCGTCTTCTCGCGGACGCCCACGGTGGTGAGGAAAGGCCGGCGGTGGAGGTGGTGCTTGGCGCGGGTGGGGAAAAGGGAGTCCGCCGCGGCGGTGGAGGTGGTGCTCGGCGCGGGTGTGCCGGGTGGGGAAGAGGGAGTCCGCCGCTCCTCTCCCGGCGTCGATGGCGCTGCGGCGGTGGAGGTGGTGCTCGGCGGAGCAGGGAAATGAATTGAAACTTTTGGAAGCTATCCCGCCCAGCCAGTATATATACACCGGCCATCACTGCCAGTGATATAGAACAATCAGTGGCGGTTTGAGTTTAGAACCACCACTGATGCTTCACTGGCAGTGGCGGTTTGAGTTTAGAACCGCCACTGATGCTTCACTGGCGGTTTCAGACTACAACCGCCACTGAAACCTACCTTCACTGGCGGTTCATGGCCTCCCGGCCTCCCCCTCCAATCATTGAAACTTTGAACCGCCAGTAAAGATCATCAGTAGCGGTTGGTTGATAACCGCCACTGATAGGCCGCCAGTGAAGACCAAATCTGGCGTAGTGTATGAGTCGTCTATTTAGACAAATAGTGATGAGTTTCAAACAATAAGAGCCGATAGTATTGCTGGAGATGCGCTTGACGTCTTTGATAACATGATGCTTCGAGATCATGTGTTTCTGAGTGTCCCGTTGTGCGTACGTGTCGAGGTTCCTTGGATGGGGGAATCTGGCGGCATAATTGGTCGGCCGGTTTGCATATTATTTCTGGCCACTGAAAGATTATTCGTGCATGCAACATATATAACTTGCCTTGAGGTGCCACGCATGTGTGTGTCCGTGGGTTTGCTCCTCTTTTTATTTTTTATTTTTTTGACAAGAAGGTACTGCTCCTCTTTACCTCGACGACTTCCTCGTCACTAGTAGGAGTAGAAGTAGCTCGCACTCGGAGCATACAACATGCATATGGGAGTAATGGCACAGTCTAGCTTTTTTTATGATAGAAGCCTATAGGATCTATCGTTCACATGCATGCATGCCTTGCTGCAGCATGGATAATATGCATCTATGGATCGATCCAAACACGCATGCATGGCGACCACGATTATTAGGTGGTGGTGATCATTGCTGATGTGTAGCTGCGTGGATGGTCAGCACTGTCTCTAGCTACCCTATATATAGAGCTAGAGTAGCATTCATGCATTGCAGCTAAATTGAAGATGCCTGGCGATGGAATAATTCTATCTACAACTACAAACATCAAGGAAGACAAGTAAACGGAGGACGTACGCCAATGCAAGCAGCTGCGTGCGGCCATGCTGCCTCGATGATGCATGCAGTATATATTGCAGTGGCCGATGTCGTCCTGGTCACTGCTCAGCATCTACCTACCTAACCGTCCGGCGCGCTAGCTATAGGGCACCAACGAAGGAATGCGTCACGTTAACGTGCCATCGATGATGGAGCGCTATAGCTAGAGAATGCTACTCCATATATGTGTCTCTGATGCCTGATCACATAGTACATGGAACGTTGGCATGTGTTGCGGTACAAATTATTGGGCACCGATGGTAGTTCACAGTAGGTAGCATTAGGTTGCTAGCTAGAATCTATGCATTCGGAGCACAGCTACGACGTTCCATCGATCGGTCAACAGCATGCATGTGGCCGGCACGCTATAGCTAGGTACAACTCATCGATCGGTCAATCAGCATGCATCTGGCGCGTTATAGCTAGGTACTACTCTCTCTGGCTTAAAAACTGAGGAACGTATTTAGGCTATCCGCACTTATTATGCTCCATTTCCATCATCTATGTATCCTGATCATCAAGATTCTCTTCTCTATACAGGTTTCTTCTGCAACCATCATCCTCTATATCTCATACTCTATACTAACTACCAACAACGGCCCCACTTGTCATTTTCTATAAATTTTATCTAAATATATCCATATATGAGATCTTATTTTGAATCATTTATTGAAACAAATTTAGTGGTGTAATCAGAATTTAATTTGAACTTTTAGTTTGCGAGTTATAACATTTTTTTTGTGTGTTGTAAAAATGGGGCCCACTCGCTCATGCGTGCATGCACTGTGCCGCTTGCATGCGCTCTGCCTTTGCTGTGCCGCTCGTATGCGCATGCGTCGCTGTCTTGGGGCCCGCGGCTTGTAGCGCATGCCCGCTAGCACGCCACAGATACCGAACCGGACGGCGCAGCGCAATGCATTCAGTACCCCGCTGCAGCACTTTTACTTGGTATTTACTTCCTGCAGGAGCGGATTCCGGACTCCAGTGCGGATGGTCTTAATTCTCTCTCAATACTAGTATTACTGTATTGATGCATGTCTCTACAGAGAGAGGACTTCTTATATCACGTGATATGAATAAAAGGTGGTTACGCTTTATATATCGAGACAGAGGGAGTACTGGCTACCAGTACAGCACTCGCTTGATCTTCTTCCTTTGGATCGATCGGATACTATTGTAAACAACTCTGACTGACGCATATGCTTGCCGGTAGCAACAGGGCAACGGGCAACATGGGAACCTGACCGCCGGTCATGTTTGACGATTCCTCCCAGAGAACCAGGAATTAATCTCGCATGGAATCCTTATCGTTACTTCGACCGATCATGTCTGATCCATCCATCCGTCTACTACCTGTGAAACATGCTAGCTACAGCTAGTAGCTAGCTGCATGCACCTCCTCTCCTTCTCCGTCACTGTTGGACATGGTACCGTAATGAGGACATTGCTAAAGTTTTATGATAGAACCATGTCTCTCTACTTTCTGGTCAGCTTTTGTACGTATCTTTTTTAGTTTTCCTTGGTTTCGTCTGCTGTGTTTCAATCCCGAGACCAGCAACAAATTATTGGGCACCCATAGATAATAGATGCTTTGTTCTTCATTCAACTGCACTGGAAACATCCAATATCTCCTCATGGCAGAGTGTGGGCATGTAGCATTGTAGACATCTGTTTATTAAAACCTCATCATGTATACTCGCTCGAGAGAATTTGGAGCATGGGTACCTCATCGATCCGTAATAAGTTGCCACCGGTCATTGCTTGTTTTGCAAAAAGACCCTCCATATCTAAAGAAAACAACCCACCCTCCATTACGTTATCTATGGATAGTATCGATGTCTATATATTTTTCAAACAAGTCCCTTATTTAAATTTTATTCAAACACAAAGAGAGAAAATTCGAAAATCGCCTCTTTTTTCATAACCCCTAGGATATTTTTCGGAGACCCCCCTGCCCCCTCCCCCTCCAAATGGCCATAACCACTAGTACACCTGGCGGTTGAGAACCTATTTTCACCGGGATTTTTCTGACGATGGGAGAGGCAAAACTTTTTCCACACGGTTGGTTGAGAACCCCCTTAGTTTTCTTGCGGTTTCGTCTGCTGTGTTTCCAGTAAAAACACCGAAAAATTGCAAAAAATATTTTTAAAAAGGCAAAAATATTTTAGATAATAGATGCTTTGTTCTTCATTCAACTGCACTAGAAACATAAATATCTCCTCATGGCAGAGTGTGGGCATGTAGCATTGTACTATATCTCTTTTTGTTTCACATATTATACAAACCGATAGTAAATTGAATATTTGAGGGTCTAAACGAATTTCAAATGAAAAAGTGGTGAACTACTGAAGTTTCATAACTTTTCGAGATCTACAACTTTTATTAAGAGTGTTTCTCCATCCGAGGTCATTTGCAAAATTTGAATTTCAAATTTCAAAATTTTGATCATAGTTTTCTATAAAAAGATGACTTCAAATAAAAAAAGTTGTCAACTACAAAGTTTCATAACTTTTTTGAGATCTACAACTTTTATTTTGGAAGTTTCTCCATGGAAAGTTTGAAAAACTCAAAAAATTGATTTCAAAATATTTCTCTTGGCGGATTTCTTCAAACAAGTCCCTTTTTTAAATTTTATTCAAACACGGTTTCTTAAGAAAGAGAAAAAAATTCGAAAATCGGTTCTTTTTTTCATAACCCCTAGGATATTTTCGTGCTGTTTTTAAAGGAAAACCCCCTAGCCCCCTAGTGTCAAGAGAAATGGCGTTTGTGTACTAGTGAACCCTAGCCCTCTCATCATTCCCTCTCTTTCCTTCCTCTCTTCTCCTGACTGCCCGATGCCGCTAGCGATCTTGAGGGCGATGGCAGAGCATGGAGGATCGGCCTTCGATGGATCCATGGCATGGAGGTTCCATTAGCTTCCTTGTTGGTTTCATCAGCGACCCTGGTAGTGATGATGGCCGAGGTACCAAGATGACATTAAAGTGGGCTATCAAATTTTATAGTCAACAATGGAGGATTATCATCTTGGTTACTCATTTAAAAGGGTGTTGATCTTGACATGCTCAAAAGATATGTTAGGTTTGTGTAAGAAGTAATGTAATCCAGGATGGAATTAAGTAGTCAGGCATCATATATAAGGCTAGGGCATTAGCTACATGCAAAGTAGTTGTCGTTGAGTGATTTTGACTTCGCTGCCATGTTATGTTTGATTATCTCTAGTCTATTTGTTATGAAAAAAAATGCCTTGTGCTTGATTGGAGAATGTTTACTGCAATATGTTTATACCTATGGATGCCTTCTCTAGTTTACTTAGTGCTTTGTGATGCCCCTTGGATAAGTATCTGTTAGTTCAGCGCATTCTTTGTTGTTCATGCCTCTAATAACACTTTGCATAATTTTTAAAAGATACATTTATTTAATAATATTTATCATGACTAATAATCTTTCAAAATTATCTCCATTTCCATATAATAAATGTTAATACTTCTGTGCATATTTATGGTCGAAGTTCCTAAGATTTGACTATATGTATCCCTAAGTGTTTATGTGAGGACCAAGGGAATGTTAGGATTACTATAGGTACTGAATTGTGTTTACTCATGTTTCTCATGAGCTAGGATTGTCCAAAATTTTAGGACAACAACCTCCTTAGGACTTCCTAAAATATTTGTTGTTGTTGTTGTTGTCATACTACAGAATTATTCTCTGATTAAGATTGAACATATGCTATTTCGGATCACAAACCCAAAGCATGTGATCTGTATATGGTGGTAACCTGGCATGTGCAGGGTTGCATTGCAGGCCTACCAACTAGCTTGGGATACGAGAATATGGCTCACGAGGATTGTGGACTCTTATCTAGTATAATAATGTACATAAAAAAATAATTTATAGCAACGCCTCCAGTCTTTAAACAAGCCGTTCCTATAAATCCATTTATAACGACTACTGGTGTTATCAGCCGCCTTCTACAAATGGCTCTATCTGTAATGGAGGCTTATATCCAGGAGCCCCAACAATCCAATTTATAGAGGGCTCTATATGGATGCATCCCTATAATGGATGCCAAATAGTAAAACTAAAGCATTAAATTTGAATTTTTTAAAATGACCTCGGATGGGGAAATGATCAAAATAAAAGCTGTAAATCTCGAAAAGTCATGCAACTTTCTTGTTTACAACTTTCTCATTTGGAATTATTGTGTGTTTCAAAATTTAGTTTGAATTTTAGCTTTGAAATTATTGAAGAACTCTGATTTCTCTGTTTAATCTTTGGCCAAAACTTGTAGCTAATCTTTCTCCCTCATACTAACTTCAAATTTGATGATTTTTTTACAAAATTTTCTAAAATCATTCTCTATCAATTTAATATGTTGTTACATCTATTATTTTTTATCATCTTTCCATGTGATTTTGGTTTATCAAAATAAAATTTGAATTTCAAAAAATGGCAACTTGAAACAATGTTTTGAAGCAATAAATGATTTCAGCTAAAAATTATAAATATAAAAGTTGTAGAACTCATCAAGATGTAAAATTTTCATTTTGGTCATTTCTTCATCGATCCGACAAAGTGATAGTAAAATTGTTCACAAAATTTACATATCTTTCTTATTGTAATAACGCGGCGGGAGGATGGTTGGGCAGCGGTGCTCGGCTACAGCAGTGGTGGCAGAGGGTGACGGTGCAGGGGGCAAAAGGCGGCGGCGGCTAAGGCAAGCAGCGGAGGTGGTGTGGGACGAGGAGGGAGAGGGGCGGCGGTGGCTGGGGAGAGAGAGGAAAAAAGTTTTCGCCTATTTATTACTTGATTGATGCGGCTACAAGTCCCCCCTTATTGGACTTGGCTCACAAGCAAAATAAGGAGATCCTTATCGAACACGGATTCTCTTTTCCATCAATCAACTCTCATCTTTCTATTTTAACTAATTGTTTTACTAAAATTAACTAATATCATATAAGGTAACTGCGGATGACGTGGCAGGAGACGGCGGCAGCAACGGCTGCACCAGCCCCTCTAGGCGCACGTGTGCCCTAACCCTAGGGTTGGCGGCGGTGAAACGGGCCCCACCTGACCCGTTCGTCCTGCGGTCAGTCACGGCCCATGTTGAGCGTGTGACAGATCTCCCCCTTTTCGCTCGACACGTCCACATGGCAAAATGCAACACATCTATTGATGCCGGTTGGTGGAACGTCTCCTCCTGGCATAATAGCCTCCAGATAGTGGTCATGGAGCCGTTGAGAGGGTTGGTGAAAGGTCCTAATGGTTAGAGGGGGTGAACATCTTATAAAAAATTCCTTCAAAAACACTCAGTTAGTGAGATAAGCACGGTGAAGCTAACTCTGCTTTAGGCTGCCGGGGGTTGCAAGCTGTCCTACCACAAGCTAGTGTCCTAGCAACTAATGCACACAACCAACACCCTAATATGCTACTTGCTACTCTTATGCACATAGATAAAAGGATAGGAGGAATTAGATATGCAAATCATGTCTTCAAGAAGTAGCCAACAATTACTGTCTTCCAATTCAATGAAACCTAAAATGATAATCCAATCCAATCAACCAAGATGATCCAATTAAAGAGATGAAGCCAATATGATCTCGAAGGATCAATCCCAAATGAACATTGGATTTTTATCGAGGTTCACGTGCTTGCCAACACGCTACAACCTCGTTATGATGACACACTCACTTGGAATTCTGTGGCTACTTGGCACCACACCAAGCCTCCATCAAGCATCGCAAGAATCACAACAAGGTGAGGGCAACACAAGTCACAAGCACTTCACTAGAGTACCATTTGTGATCTCCCGTGGGATAAGTCAAGAACCCTTCATAAATCTCCAGAGTGGCCAAGAACATCTTCAATCTTGCTCAATATCGGCTCCGTTGCTCTAACCGTCTAGGTGGTGACAACCACCAAGAGTAATAAGCTCTTCACGCAGCAAGAACACTCACTGATGCCACTATGCACTAGAAGCTCTCCCAACCACTCTCTAGATGAAGCAATAGGAAGTGAGGAAGAAGGTTTGCTCAACTCTAGGGGATGTCCAAAGATGCAAAGTGCCAATAGCTAGTCCCCCAAGAAGGCCACACACCTTAAATAGGTGCCACTCAAACCCCCTAGCCATCGCACAAAACTGCACTGAAATCGACCGACCGGACTCGCCTGACCGGATGCACCCGCATCTGGTCACCGATGTCCGATCCTCCTTAGCTGACCATGTGTCCTTTGCATTCAACCAAGGCCGATGGATCTAGCACTCATGCCACGTGAGATTAAGATCGACCGGACACGTCTGTTCCACTCGCATTGCCCATCTCTCGTGCGTGCGCTGCTCCATGCTCATTTGACTGGACACGTCCTACTCTGCGACTAAACGCCCAACTCAGAGAGTTCAGTCCCAGTCCAGAGAGCTCTCGAGACAAAAAATGCGACTGGACGCACCCCGCATCGAGTCCTCACACCACCTCGCTAGAGCATCATGACCTGGTGTGGCACCGAAGCGTCCAGTCTGCCAGCGTCCGGTCCCTCCTGGAAACGCCTGGACACCTTTTGGCATTTCTAACGTCACTGCAATAAATCTCAAATTCCTATCCCACGCAATGACACTAGAAATATTGGTATTAATTAACTTGCCTTTTGCAACTAGCCACTAGCCTCTTTACCCTTACTCCTAACTGTGAAACTAGGTTGTCATCCCTAATTGTAAAGCTAGGAATAAACATTGGTACTAAATCTTATCATTTTATGTGACTAGACAGAAATAAATAAAGATGATTATAAACTAAGAATGATTCTGCAAGCGGACAGATAATTATACTATTATAGTATTTTACCTAGAGTATTACCATGTTGTCATTTATATTCTACCACTGGGAAGACATTGCTAAGAAGCTACTTCATAGTATTGATAACATGTATATGTATATGCATTGAATAGATGATGTAACCAATGTCATACACTCTACTCATAACAGGAGTAAGTCACAAGATAAATAATATGATAATGATAAATATAATGATAATGAGCCATTGATCAATCATCTCCTATTGATACTAATCCATCATAGCACTCTAATCATGTCAGCGTTGTCTAATCAATTAATAGAGAAATGACTCCTAAGTATTTAACTACATGTCAAAGCTACGTCAACTAGTGCAAGTACATCTAATAATCATTGTCAAGATACTACTATAGTTCCCAAACACATCGGAGCAATGTGCAGGAAAAGATGAGTACAGGAACCTTATGTATATAAATACACTCTTAATCTGACAATCCCACTCTACGAATCCACCGTATGGGGGAAGGCCTATAAAGGACTCAATGGGTTTGTCACACCCACGATCTACCTCACTACCCGGTACAATTGGGGATATCCGCAGATAAGCAAAGCATCTAGACACCATGTCTACATATTGCCTACCACTCACCATATGATCAATTAGATGAGCGCTATGCGAACCAGTGCATGAATATAATAGCAAACCAACTAAACTAGATGTATTCAAGTAGACAATGAACATAATAATTAAACTAAGATGAAGGACAATGTTGCTAGTAAATATCATACAAACATAGATAATACAATAAGAAAGAAAAGCTTAAGAACCGTACCAAACTCTTCTCTTCTTGACAACTTTCGGAATCCAAGACTGATTAACACGCCTTGACTTTCTCTAATCTAGATTTAACTATGCTAAACTATAAACTAGAAGGCTGTGAGGAACTAGAACTTGAAGCTCTAGATGACTTGATCTTCAACTGGCTCAACCTTGAATGACTTGAAGGAGGTATTGAATAAATTAGGGTTTCTAGGGGGTCTGGCCCTGCTTATATAGCCCGGTGGGATGCACGACAGCCGTTTGATCAAACCGACTTCACATAGGACTGAGATTGATCCTTAAAGGCGGTAGAGGAACATTCCAGAAGATGGAAGGTGGACCCCACAGGGGGTGCCAACCGGCCTGGCCAGTGGGGCCAGCCGGCCCCACCTGGTGGTAGCCCTGCCTCCCCTTCGCTCTTGTGTCTTCTAGATCCTTCTAGAGTAGTTTGGCATATTCCTGAGTTGCGGATAATTCCGTGTTGTAGATTTGTAGTTATGCCCCTTTTTCGGTGTATTCTGGATTAGTCCCTAGACATTGGTAAATCACTAAAACTCGTGGAAATTGTTAGATAAAACCCTAGCCTTCTAGATATTGATGTATGTTTCATGCCCTTTTGATATATAAAAAGTTGACGCTATCCACCGTCAACAACTCTCCCAAGCTTACCTTTTGCTAGTCCCTTAGCAAAACCTAGAGTTGGATTAGGAGTTGCTACAATGCTTTCATTCTAACAAGTACACATGCTTCAAACAAAAATTTTCCTCTGGATTAAACAAAACTGCTCTAACTTTCAAACTCACCCATATTACCTTTAACTATGGAGCTTTTAACCTTCACATGGGCCTTGAGTAATTGAAAGACAGAACAATCAAGTCAAGCACTATGTCTCAAATTCTTCACTCAACTAGTATTCTAGAGTTTTGTAAGTTTTCACAATAAAATTCAGAGCTTAATTGTATGACACCCTCAGTCTCTCAAAGTATGTGGTATTTGTGGATCTCACTGAGGCATCAATATTGTTATGCCTTCCTAATTCTAAGGATTATAGTGAAGGTTATAGGAGTGGCATTGAACAAGGATAAGCATATTCGCAATTCATATATTGTAAATTCAAACAATGGATCTATAGAGAATCAAGTCATACAATCAAACCAAGATGTGCATGTGTGTGGAATATGGTGGATAGGTGTATATGTGGTGGCTAATCCTAATTCTACTTTTGCTCTTCAAAATAAATCTCTCCTTCTTCAGACTTTCAGAACTTCTTAGGAAAACGTGGGCTATCTTTACTCTTTTTTTCTTTTTCTTCTCTCTCTCTTTTTTTTTTTTTTTTCATTGGGAGGCGGGCATCTGAGTACCCATTGTTTTAAGGCTGGGAACACTTGTCCATCTTTTACTCCCTTTTATTTTCAATATTTTTGCATAGCCACATGCATCCTTAGATACAATAATTGATTGAAGAGAAAAGAATAAAGAACTTAGAGCAAATAAACAAAGGCTGTCCTATAGGTTTATGTATATTTTTAGATGTTCTCTACCAGTGTAGGAGAAAAATATTTTTTAGGTGGACGTGGATAACAGTAAAAAATGGTTGCACTTTCTCTCAGGGTAAGAGTAATGCATATGTGGATGGAGTGTGTGTGTATGATCTTGATTTTAAAAGCATAATAAGTCTCTCTTAAGTATACAATAAAGGTTGACTGAACTCAATGCAAAGCAAATAGCATAATTGAGCAAAGGTTTCCTATTCTAAATATGTATCATATATAGCTTTGGTAGGAATTTAACTTTGTCATACAAGAGCTCATCATGTAAGGTTTTGAATTTTCAAAAGATAAATCTCTAGCATTTAGCATTGTTAGGAATAAGATAAATAGCAGCTCAGACTCTCTTATATCATATCCGTCAATTACCTAGACTTAGCTCTAGCATATTATTTCACAAGTTTTAGGTTCAGAGTAAATTCTCAAGTTAAAGCAATCATGTCCAAAACTTAGGAGAACTCAAGGTTGAAAACTAGGCACTTGAAAGACTTCCAAAAGAGCAACTATTCATCATCTCCAAGATAAAATTTTCTAGTTCATAGTTGACTCTAAACAAACTCTAATTAACTAAGACTGACTAAAACTTCTTTTTATTGATTTTCAGATTTTATTTAAAGACTCATAACAGACTCAACAGACGTGGATCTTCATGTGCCCACATATTTTTGGTATTTTATAACTATAAGACAGACTCGATAAATCGCATAGGTATAGTTATCTGATAACTAGGGGATGCTCCTCCCCCATGCTAGGTGTTGCTATATTTTGCTTGAATGATCTTTAGAGTAAGCTTAGCAGTGGTGACCCACTGACCGGTCTTACTCCTTAATTGTATAATCCTGCAAATGTATACTCCAACAAGAAAACTAAAACTCGAGGCTCGAATATGATAATGGGTTAGCGGTCAGCCAAATAAGTAATTGATTATCTTTATAAGCAGATATGAATGTGTAGCAAGATCCTTATATTTTTATACTTTTGTATTTTAATGCAAAAAAAAATTTATTTTTGTGCTACCATAGTGAATATTCTTACGGGGTAAACCATAAGCTTAATCCTTTGGAGCTTCTTAAAGTTTTATAATAAAGCAGTAAGGAATTTTTATTTTCTTCTTAAACATGCAAAAGAGTAAATATACTAAAGTAATTAGATAACTACCATTGTTACCTTATGGCAAGGGTGCAGAATTTAAAGTCCTCCGAACAAGACTTCTTGTGGTCATCATATTGAGGGTTCTTCAGTGGATCCTGATGGGGACCCAGATGTTGAATCTTCTAGTATAGATGACTTAGTTGAGGGGTCTTCTTCTTCTTCCATACTTTTGTGGGTTGTGAATGTTCTTTAGGTGTAGTTTATTTTTCTTTTGCTTTCTCCTCCTCAACTTTTCTTTTCAAAGCGCGGTGCTGACTTCTTTTCTTGGACCTGGTGAAAGCTGGTAATTCAGGAGAATTATAATCTTTAAAATAACAGCGTACCTTTTCCCCTGGAAAGTGAAAGTGGACTTGGCCTGTTCTATTGTAGATGATAGCTTTGGTAATGCTAAGGAATGGCCTTTCGAGTATGATAGGTGTCTCATCTTCTTTTTCCATGTCTAAGACCATAAAGTCGGTAGGGACAGAGTGGGTGTGGATCTTCACCATGATGTTTCTTGTTAGTCCCTCCGGGATTTATGTTGTGTTGTCTGCCAGCTGCAAAATATATATAGGATCTAGAGGTACATTAAATAGTGTATTGTATACCTATTTTGACATTATATTGACAGCTGATCCAGTGTCGCAAACGGCCGAGTAGAAAGAGCTCTGTCCAATGGTGCACTCTATTGATGGTAGACCAGGATCTTTAGCTAAGACTGGTAGAGCTGAGTGGCGACCTTGTCTGTATTCCATTGCCTTGACTATCTGAGTCTTCTTTCCTTCTTGCTTCTTGTTCTTCTTCTTTCCTTTTGGACAGGTCTTCTGTACTTCTTCTTCTTTATATGTTGGCTTCTTTGGATAGTAGGTGTGAGCGGGATCTTCAAGGATCTTGTCTTTGAAACTGAATTTCTCTTTATTGCCCTTGATGGTGAAACATATCTTTGCGCTGTCTATATAGATGGCTGCTTTTGTAGTGCTCAGGAATGGTCGGCCTAGGATGATAGGACTCTTTGGATCTTTGCCGGTGTCTAGAACCATAAAGTCGACTGGAACATATAATTGCCCCACTCTTATGCATACGTAGTCTAGAATTCCTTTGGGGTGTTTAACTGTCTGATCTGCAAGCTGCAAGCATATATTCGTGTACAACAAAGTTGTCTATGAAAAAAATACGATCAAAGATTACCTTTGGCATAATGTTGACACTAGGACCAAGATCACAGATGACTTCAGAGAAATCGTGTTGCCCAATAGAGATAGGAATCATAGGTCTTCCTAGATCTCCTCTCTTAAGTGGTATGGATTCATCCTTTCCATCCTTCTGACATTCCTTCTATGTAGTAACATGCACGGACATCAACAAGATTTGCGGTTTCGGGCTCTAGGGGTTGCCTAGGAATCTTACCTTCATGGATCGGTGGAACAACGGCCGCCAGCTGAGCTAACTGTGATTCTAACATTTTATTAAAGCTAAGCTGGTTCTTAATAGCAGAGGTCAGGCTATCCATTTTGGTATTTATATTTTCTAGCACTTTATCATTAGATGCTACCCTCTTGGATAAATTTTCTATGACTTTATTCTGATTGGAGCTTACTTCTCTTAAAGGTGGTTGATTGAAATTGCTATTAAAATTGTTGTTACCTTGATTGTTACCTTGGTAGTTGGGCCTTTGCTGGTTCCATCCTTGATTGGGTTGATTCCACCTTTAATTTGATTGATTCCATACTTGATTTTGCTGAGGATGATAGTTGATGTTGTTGTTGATGAAGTTCACATCCTCTTAGAATGTAGGACAGTTGCTTCTTGAATGTCCTATATCTCCACATTCTTCACAAGTCATGCAGGAGTCATCAATGTGCATGACTTCTCTATTCTTATTGCTTTTGCTGTCAAGCTTCTTCATTATGAGATCTAGCTTTGCAGTGACCATGTCAATCTCCTTGATATGATGCATGCCTCCTCCTTTCTTGTGGGGTTGCACATGTTCTTTATTTCAGCTCTGATTTGAGGCCATCTTCTCCACAAGTGCTATTGCATCGGTGAGCTTAAGTGACAAGAAAGCTCCTCCAGCTACAACATCTATGGACTCATGGGTACTAGAGACTAGCCCATAATAGAAGGTCTGCATAAGTAGCCAATCCTCCATCCCATAATGAGGACATTCTACAATATAGTCTTGAAAACGTTCCCATGCCTCGGCGAACGATTCATCATGTTGTTGATGAAAGCTTAAGATTTTCCCACATAGAGCATTGATCTTGCCTATAGCAAAGAACTTTGCTAGGAAAGCAGTAGAGTATTTGTCCCATATAGTGTTGGTTGTCTTGTTGTTATAGAACCATTGTTTTGCTTTTCCTAAAAGTGAGAATGGGAAAAGACGGAGTAGAATAGTATCTCTTGGTACTCCTCTGATAATGAAGGTGCTGCAAATCTCTAGAAAATATTGTAAGTGTGCATTTGCATCTTTCACTAGCTTGAATTATAGTGATGAGCCTTGAGTTCAAATCATTGTCACCAATGTTGACATTTTCTTGAATAAAAACTTCGCGTAGTGTCTTTTCAGCATAGCTTTAAAAGCTGATGCTAAATTTTCTGATTCTTCTAATTCTTCTCCTTCGGATGTTAGAGCTTGATTCCTCGAAGATTGAGCTTTGATGGAGGGTGTTCTTGATGGTGATTCAAAAATCTATTGTCACCAATGTCTCTCACTTGACATTAGGTCGGGCACAATTTTTAATATTGCCTCGGTTAATGCTAGGTATTAACCGAGACGGTTATTTTTTGTTGGAGCGGTCGCTTTCAACCGCCTCGTAAAATCAATTTACGGAGGCGGTTAAAAAATAACCGTCTCCTAAAATCCATTAACCGATGCGGTCTTTATAAGTGGTCTAAAAATTTATTTTCAAAGCATAGCTTTAAAAATAGCAATGCCTAATATTTTTGTGAAACCCTAGCAATTCCTTCCCAATTCCTTCTCCTTCGGATGTTAGAGCCCCTCCCTTGATTTCACCGAAGATTGAGCTCCTCCCCATTTGATGGAGGGTGTTCTCCACCCTTGATGGTGATTCAAAATGTCCCTCGATGCCTCCCCCTCCCTGCTCCACCATTAGCAAACTTCCTTCTTCGTAAGAGTCTCTAAAATCCAAAGTGACCGCCTCGAGAAAAGATTTTTGTAGTAGTGTCTCTGGATCTTCAACATAATTGTTCAGGAGAGCAAATCCGTTTATTCATATTCATTCATTACCCTGCATAAGATATACAAATAGATAGAACAAGGGTAAGCCTGTTTGAGTTAGAGGTCAATTAGGTGATCGGTCTTATTCATAATGCATATATGTTATCAATACTTTCCCTAAGTTTTATTAGCCTTCTCCGGCAACGGCGCCAAAAATGCTTATTGGCATTTCTAACGTCACTGCAAGAAATCTCAAATTTCTATTCTACGCAATGACACTAGAAATGTTGGTATTAATTAACTTGCCTTTAGCAACTAGCCACTAGCCTCTTTACCCTTACTCTTAACTGTGAAACTAGGTTGTCATCCCCAATTGTAAAGCTAGGAATAAACATTGGTATTAAATCTTATCATTTTATGTGACTAGGCAGAAATAAATAAGGATGATTATAAACTAAAAATGATTCTGCAAGCGGACAGATAATTATACCATTGTAGTATTTTACCTAGAGTATTACCAGGTTGTTATTTATATTCTACCACTGGGAAGACATTGTTAAGAAGCTACTTCAAAGTATTGATAACATGTATATGTATATGCATTGAATAGACGATGTAACCAATGTCATACACTCTACTCATAACAGGGGTAAGTCACAAGATAAATAATATGATAATAATAAATATAATGATAATGAGCCATTGATCAATCATCTCCTATTGATACTAATCCATCATAGCACTCTAATCATGTCAGCGTTGTCTAATCAATTAATAGAGAAATGACTCCTAAGTATTTAACTTCATGTCAAAGTTACGTCAACTAGTGCAAGTACATCTAGTAATCATTGTCAAGTAATACTACCATAGTTCTCAAACACATCGGAGCAATGTACAGGAAAAGATGAGTACAGGAACCTCATGTGTATAAATACACTCTTAACCTGACAATCCCACTCTACCAATCCACCGTACGGGAGAAGGCCTACAAAGGACTCAATGGGTCTGTCACACCCACGATCTACCTCACTACCCGGCACAACTAGGGATATCCGCAGATAAGCAAAGCATTTAGACACCATATCTACATATTGCCTACCACTCACCATATGATCAACTAGATGAGCGCTATACGAACCAGTGCATGAATATAATAGAAAACCAACTAAACTAGATGTATTAAAGTAAACAATGAACATAATAATTAAACTAAGATGAAGAACAATGTTGCTAGTAAATATTATACAAACGCAGATAATACAATAAGAAAGAAAAGCTTAAGAACTGTACCAGACTCTTCTCTTCTTGACAACTTTCGGAATCCAAGACTGATTAACATGTCTTGACTTCCTCTAATCTAGATCTAACTATGCTAAACTATGAACTAGAAGGCTATGTGGAACTAGAACTTGAAGCTCTAGATGACTTGATCTTCAACTGGCTCAACTTTGAATGACTTGAATGAGGTATTAAATGAATTATGGTTTTTAGGGGGGTCTGGCCCTGCTTATATAGCCCGGTGGGATACACGATAGCCGTTTGATCAAACCGACTTCACGTTGGGCTGAAATTGATTCTCAAAGGCGGTGGAGGAACATTCCAGAAAATGGGAGGTGGACCCCACAGGGGGGTGCCGACCGGCCTGGTCAGTGGGGCCGGCCAGCCCTATCTGGCGACGGCCCCGCCTCCCCTTCGCTCTGGTGTCTTCTAGATCCTTCTAGAGTAGTTTGGCGTATTCCTGAGTTGCGGATAATTCCATGGAGTAGATTTGTAGTTATGTCCCTTTTTTGGTGTATTAGTCCCTAAAAATTGGTAAATCACCAAAACTCGTAGAAATTGTTAGATAAAACCCTAGCCTTCTAGATATTGATGTATGTTTCATGCCTTTTTGATATATAAAAAGTTGACGCTATTCACTGTCAACAACACCACTACTGACCAGACGCGTGCAGTCCACACCGAGACAGCGTCCCGTCACTACTATGACCTTCTCCCACTTGCGTTTCTCTCCATCCTTGCTTCGAACTTGCTAACCACTTTGAGTCTAGCTCTCAAGCATGTGGGTTAGCACTCTCTAAAGGACTTGACAAGGGTTAGATGTTAGCACACTAGGTTCTAATGCAAAAACGAGTAAGAAATTACCTAGTGGCACTTAGGCAGCCGTTTTTGCGTGAGATCACCCCTCTTAATAGTATGGTTATCGATCCTAAACCAGGCTATCAACTTCTCTACTGACCTATGGCCGGCAAAATGGAAATCCCTAGCTTATACCTTTGCCTCTTGCTTTCCATTCCTCTTCTCTTCTCTTTTTCACCTCATGTGGAGCAGTTGATCACTTAGTGGTCATCACACCTCTCCACCTTGATCATATTCTCCACCTTGAGTTGGACCTTCCCTTTCTCCAATGCTACATGCTTAGCAATAGGGTTAGTCCATAGGTTTCATCAATTAACCAAAACCAAACTACAGACCTTCAGTTGGCAAAATTAATGTTCTTGCTGGTGCATAGTGGAGCGAACTCGAAGCAGTACTATAGGGTGCTGATGAACCCATAGTAGAAGTAATGGGTCCCACCTACCCTTTTGCCGACACTGGCGCCTCCCTGAGCTGCAACAAGTACGGCCCATGGCATCGAAGTTTCTATGGTGAATCGAGAAATTACCCGTGGAGGTGTGAAGAAGCCACGGATATGGTTGTGGACGTTGAAGGGAGCTCTGAACTTGATGCCAGATCGCCAATGCAGAAAGTGTCGGTGTCGAATGTCAGAGTTTGGAAGGAGGCCGGCGTTGACGCTGTCAAGCTCGAGTATGGAGATGGTCGAGGTTGCCACTAGCGCCACTATTGGACACCGAAGCAACCAAGGTTGCCCTGATGGCAGTGTAGTTAACATCCCAAATTCTGCTGATATTGCTTTGATTATAGGGTGGATTTCTTTAACTATTGGCATGATAAATATTTCTTTGATACATGTACTTTTGTTTCAGGGTGTAATTTGTAGGAACCATGATGTCTAAGAGGGGATAAATTAGACAACTTAAAAACTACTTCTAAAATTAAGACATTTAAAAATAACCTAGTCAAAACCTATGGAAAAAAACAATATATCTAGATATGCAACTAAGACTTTATTAGGTGTATTGCTATCTGTACTACAAAAGTATTATGCAACCTAGGTTCTAAACCTATCATTAGCACCCCTATCAAACTAGCTAACAACCTAGAAAAGTAACCATACAATCGAGATACATAATATAAATGCAAAAGTATATAAAAGAGATGATAGAGGTGGAAACTCCCGTCGACGACTCCGGTAGTTTTATCAAGGTACATAACATACAACGATTCAAGTTTTGTTAACTTAATGTGTAAATTTCATTTTGACAATTTGTAACTATTAAAAAATAGTAGGGATATATTTTATTAAAAATTTCTTAGAAGATAGAAAAAATCACGGAGACATTAAAAGAATATCAAAGTTTATTGTCACTCTTTTTGGAAATGTAGAAAAGACATTTCCAATAATTTTTTTTTTGGTGAACTTCTCTATTTGCTATTGGATAGCTAGATCCTCCTATATAATCCATAGTATCTGTGTGGCTGGCATAATATAATCTTTTTGTCCGTGTTCACTCGTTTCTCCTTTTGCATTGCCTCTAGTGATTGGCAAATCTGCATACACTAACAGTACGCCATGACATAGGTGTAATAAAGCCAGTCTACGCCTGACCTAAATCGACATGATTAATTGGTGCTGAGTGCTCGCAAAGATATGTGCCCTTATAGACAATTAGAGAGGGAAACTACGATGGAATATATTCTCTGAGCCCATATTATATATGTCCCTATCATTAGGAACCGACATGTCCGTCCTAAAATATGTATAGCATATCATCAATAAGAAAACAATAAATCCTAGCTTTATATTTCGCAACGATTATTTACACTACCACTGTCCCAAAACATTCTCCCTCTATCTCGAATACAAGAGATTTTTTAGTTGACTATAAGTCAAACTATGTGACCAAATTCATTAAAAAATAACAATATTTATGACATCCACTAGCATCGTTAGATACAATACAAAATTGAATTTAGTTTCATAAATTATCTTTTTGATGTGGTAGATTTTAATATCCCTATTTATAAATTTGGTCAAACTTAAAATAGATTGATTGAGGAAAAACTCATATCATTTTTATTTCAGGACCAAAATAGTACTAATCTAGGATTTAAATTTGATGCACAAAACATATACTGTGAATAGCTAGTTAGCTACCAACATTAATTCCATATAGTTATGCATGTAAGTAATCATGTGAATTTAAATTGAGTACGCGTAGCTTGGCATGCATGCACGATTAACTATGAAAGGTTGTATCCTTTCACACTATTGTTAGTGTGACAAACAATATGGAATCACTACTACAGTTAGGGCAGCTAGGAAAATATTTACTGAGGCACTGATTTTTCTTAGAATTGCTAGAGCTTGACAAGTTTATTTTCTGGGGCAAGAGTACTTTAGTTTGATTTCGGTTTTTCTTTTCCTGCTAGTACAATATTTGTTTAAAAGTATCTTTTATTGGAAAAATGTACCCATAATGAACTGTCTGTTGGCCAGTAAGATTTGGGCTGACTAGACATATCAACACTTACTTCCTAGTTCTCTAAATTATAAGTCACTTGGAAATTTTTTAGAACATTAAATTTCACTTGTAAGTCTAGACACATAGCTAGTTCGATGTACAAAAAGGTCAAAGCAACTTCTAATTTGGAATACAGAGGGAGTATATATATAAATTATTATGATAAGAATTGTACAAAATCACAGTAAACCTTAATTAGAAACCTTTTTCCCCTATCTTGTAGCATGCCTTCTAAACAGTGTAGCGGTGCTAGGACTAAGAACTTTCCTAGCTATGAAATCTAGAAAAATGAACTACAAAATGAATCTATCCATTAATATAGGGCCTCCTTTATATATATATTCAAGACTCAACTCCACTGCTCATGTACAGTAAAATCCGTCACTGTAGTTAACCCAACTGTGTATTAATTTGATGCCGATTGCGACGAACAGTACCAAACATGGTTTGTTAGTTGAACAGAATGGACCACAAACACCAGATTTATATATATATATATAGCAATAATTTGATGCCGAAAAGTTGGAATGGACCACAAAGATGGGAAAGATGGGCAGAAAGCTTAGCTACCACAGGAGTGTCAGTTCGGCTTCATGAACACGTTGTCCTATGCCCCCATTGGCACGCACGCAACTAGGTCGCCGACTCATCATGGCCCAAATCTTCCGAAACTTCTTTTTGTATCCATGGAGATCGTATAATAACTGATGGCAAGAATATTTTCTTAACGGTTCAAGAATATGTAAGAATAATCTTTGGCCACTTGCCAGCAGCACATATCATCTCTGTTAGAAACTGGAAAAGGAGCTTTATTTGGTGAAGATTACCCGGCCTGGCCCCGGCCCAAGACCTTTACTGATGATTGTCCTATTTTTGTTCCATGTTGGTACAGTTAGAGCTTTGCATCTACTAGCATCTAAGCTATATATAGCTACAAGCTCGAAATAAACCACATCGACATTAAATTCGAATATATATATAGGGGACTCTATAATTAATCAATCATTTAAATAGCCGAGCAGAACAGTCATCAGCTCCTAAGGCCTAGCTAGGCGTTCAGGTTACCCAATTGTTTCGGATCAGGTAACCCAATATTCACCTCAAAAAACTCTACCCACAATTTTGGGTACCCGGTAATTCGGGTTTGGGTATACCAGAGATATTCAAATTCCAGAAAATTGCATGCACAAAATTTTAGTAATTTATACATAATTTCAGTAGCAATTTCTATAAAATTTCAAAAGCAATTTGCAGATAATAATATATTACTGCCACTTGTTCAAATAGAAAGAATCATATACTAATAAAGTGATAAGTTGAAGTGTTCAATTGAAGACACCTCGCTAACACAATGACGTAGACACGTATTCAGGTAGTTTGGGTAGCTCAGGTTCCATGGGATATTACCCAAATTACCCAAACTAATTTTGTTTAACCCAAATTGCTATCTGAATTTGGGATTGGATATCTCGGGCTTCGGTAATAATTTGGGTACGGGTAATGGGTATTGGGTATTTTGTCTAGACTTAACTCCTAGATTAATTGTTGTGGTGAGTTGTGACTATTGGCGTATTGGCCAGCCTCAACTCGCAAGTTGCAAGGATGCATGGTTCAGGATCCAAGATCTTAGTCTAGGGCATATATGTAAGGTCTTGGCTAGGTTAGTCCAACTCAGTAAGTATAGTAAGTTTGTAACCAGGATCTAATTTTCATATGTTCTTGTCACTTGATACACAAGTTTACAAAAAGACAAGAATATTGTTAATTACAAAATGTAACATGAAATGCATCTTGCTTCCACAGCAATGAAACTAAACAAGGAGAATTTGCAATAGAAGGAATGAATTAATTAAAGTTCGATGTATTCTCAAACTATCATTTTTTAGAAAATGGAAAGAGTATTTGGCTTCATTCTCATTGAAGAGGAATCAGACCAACTTATTACAACTTAAAAACCAAGATAAACATAAAGTCCTTGTAAGAAAAACAACTTAAAAACCCAATTCTAAACAAAGAAGGCCATCCATAGAACGCGAAGAGACTTACTGCCGCGCCAAAGTTCGACAAGCCGCCAACCATGAGCGCTTGTTGAACCTCATACCATTGCAATTGGGTCCAGAACCGAAGTCAATGAGTCCCCCAGGAAAACACCTGCAAAAGAGAATTGGGTCTACAATTGTCAAAACACAACTTTGTTAATTGTTATCCAGATTGACCATAAAATAGCCACCGCACCAATCAATAAGAGTGATCGAAAATTCTTATCTTTTCAAGAGTACCATCCACTAAACAAGTTATGGGCATTCCGAGATGGTTTAATTCCTAACACCATATAAACTACTCGCCATAAAAACTTGGCATGTGAGCAATCAAAGAAGAGATGTTAGATGGTTTTAGGTTTGATACAAAAATAGCAGAACCTATCTCCATTCAGATTCCTCTTTGCCAAGTTATCCTTAGTGAGAATAACCCCTCTTTTAAAGAACCAAATAAAGATTTTAATCTTCAAAGGGATCTTAAGGCGCCAAACTGCTTGTGATACTCTTAGGCCATCACCGTTTAGGTAGTTGTACATCGAGCTAACTGGGAATAAACCTGTTATATGTAAACTCCAACCAAAACTATCAGTACCTTGTTGCAGGTTAATATTAGCCATCCTTGCTACTAGGTGGTTCCATTCTAGTAGCTTATTTTCCACTAATGCCCATCTAAACTCAACATTAAATGGGGCCGAGCTTAATACATCTGCGACCTTTACTTGTTTCCTACAAAAAATATTGAATAAAGTTGGGTGAAGCTTGTGTGAGAATCGGAGCGTATATGACCAAATGATTGCCCTTGAGCACTACTCAAATTAAGTAAGTTATCTTATTAGCAACTAACCATATATAGAAAAATATGTAAAAGTAAGAGGGATAACATAAGCTGCATAGGATTTGCACGCTTGCCGTACAAAAGCAAACTAAGATGGATCTGGCGTCTACTACGTTACGTACTCAGACCAGTTCATGCAGTCTTCTATATATTTTAGCTCTCACTTAACTATTGTGAAACCTATCTACAACTAAAGAATGTCACAATTTGTCTTATAAAAAATAGTTACTAGCCTTTACCGTATATATATCTTATGATATATATAATAGTGGACGCAATGCAATGTGGGACAATAACCTTTAATTTCCATGGAAACGGCGGAGGAAAACGACGACGATGCATGATGGCTTGGCGGACGCGACGGCAGCAACAGCGGCGAGTGCGAGCCAGGCTTATCTCTCTGGATGCACACGGTGTCATCTGAATAGATATCGAGAGACTCTTTTTCGTATCCACCATTTCTCAGCTACCAGCACACGGTGTCATGCATATCAGATGAGTCCAGTCCAGCTACCAAGCAGGACAGGTTCTGCGCCACGCACGGCTCCGATCCGTGGCACTGCGAAAGCAACCGCAACATCTCAGTCGTCGATCTTTATCCAAACAGTGTATGCTGTATTTATGTTCCAGACTTGGCACACAGACAAATATAATAGAGGCTGAGAGATTCTCTGTTTTCTCGGTCCCTCCAAAACCATATGGATTTGTTTGCAGACAATCAAGCCTCGGTCCCTCTTCACTAAAAAAAATTGAAAATAATATATGTATATGTATATATATATATATATAGGAAAACTTCCGAGAGTAGTTATCCCATCTTCAAAACAACATATTGTATATATTTATACTTGTTTATCACTTTGAGTATGCTAAGACTTCAAATCTTCCTACGTGAAAAAATTTCAAAAGAACCCATACTTTTTAATATATTCGAAAATGTCTGTAGTATATAAAACAAGTATAACCACATACTCTATGTATGTATACATTCACTATATAAAAGATGGTCTAGTATAATTATATACTTCATGTACATACACTTTATTTGGTCATATATATAAATATATTAATATATATATACTCCCTAGGAGTAGGATGGAATATATATATATATATATATATATATATATATATATATATATATATGTGTGTGTGTGTGTGTGTGTGTGTGTGTGTGTGTAGATGACATAATATTTGGATCAATAAATTAACACTTTAGTGAAGAATTTAGAAAATAATGGCAAAAGAATTTGAGATGTATATGCTGGTTGGAGAGTTGAGTTTCTTCCTTGGATTGCAAATCAAACAATTGAAGCATATGGTACATTTGTTAGACAAGGTAAATATTTGAAGGACGTACGGAAGAAGTTTGCATTGGTATGGAAGAAGCGAAGCCACTAGGACACCCATGGAACACTAATTGGCATTTGGATTTGGATGAAAGAGGAGAACAGATGGATCAAAATTTAAGTAGGTCAATGATTAGAAGTTTACTCCGTTTGACTGCATCAAGACCGGACATTATGTTTAGTGTATGTATGTGTGTCAGATTTCAAGCCTCTCCAAAAGAATATCATTTGACTATGGTGAAAACAATATCGACGTACTTGAAGTTTACATAAATATTGAATTGTGGTATCTTAGAGGTGCACAATTTGAACTTGTTGGATATTTGGATTCGGATTATACCCGATGCAAGGTTGATAGAAAGAGCATGCACTTCGTGCATATGCTAACTAATTGAAGGATAATCTTTTTTGGAACATAACTTCACACATATAATAAGAAGAAGAGTACTGAAAGAACGGCTTATACAACGTAGCTACAAGGGATCCTATATAGGATCATTTTTGTCATGGTCCTCTAAGAAGCAAAATTAGTCACATATCAATGGCCAAGGATGAATACACATCTTCATGGATAGTAGTTGTGTGCAAATACTTTGGATGAAGATAATCTTAGTAGCCTTTGTCTGGTTCAATCACTGTTTGCCTAAACAGTCGTTTAGCCCATTTATGCACCGTTTAAACGCTACACTATGTCCACCGTTTCCGTTTAATCAGTTATTTTGCCCATTTAAACGGTCGTTTTGCCCGTTTAAAACCCATTTTGTTCAACTAATGGGCTAAAAGGGAGGTGACCGACTGTTTACCATTTAACATTTAGGATAATATTGGGTTCAATACTCTAGAACAAAGCACTTTCATAAGAGATCATCAAGCAAGACGAGATATCAAAACTGAAATCTTTTAGACACCGATGATCAACTAGCGGATTTATTCACCGAGCCATTAGATGAATTAATGTTTTTGAAACTAAGAATTAAGTTGAACGACATTCATTCTCAAATTCCCCAACATGTGAAGAGGCATCCCTTAACCCTCCGGCGGATCAGAGGAGGAGATGGCGCAGATATGGGCCACAAGGTCACGTAAGCACGCCACGATGAGGGTATCCATTTGCAGCACCATCCCCATTCTTAATTCCAGTACATAATAACGGGAGGGTCATCACTTCAAGTGTCTCCAAAGAATTTAAAGTTAAAAAAACGATGTGGCTTGGTGAATTGTACTTGTTGGAGGCTCTTTAATGGTCTTCAAGTGCCATGGAACTCGCCACTGGCATACCACTAGCCCCTGCGTCAGGCGGGGTCAGGACACCACTCTCGGCCGGGGTCAGCAGCCAAGTGTGCACAGTGATCCACTGCCACTGCACATCGCATTGGTGCGAGATGGAGCTGCAGCAACTGCTTTGCTTTCCGGCGGGGCGTGCATGCTTGCTAGCAGTTTATTTGCAGCGAGGTAAGTACGTACTAGAACAAGACGGCAAATCAAATTAAACATGGTTGCCATATATTATACTATAAAGTTGAAGTGGATAGATAGATAGATTCAGATGATAAAAAGAAAAGTAGTTTCTAGTCGAGTAATAAAGAAAGAGTGTTCCTACTAGATAGATTAAAATTTGGGTGGCACTTTTGTTGAACATCCTCAGATATACCAAGAGGAGAAAAAAGCAGCAGGGAAAGATCGATCGATGTTGGTGGCTGATGAGAGTGAGAGAGGGCAGCTAGCTAGGGCCACGTGATGATGATCCGACATCGGAGGTGGTGGCCATGGATGGTGCTGGGTGCTTTTTATCTGGCGGGGTCCGGGAGATAAGAGACGATAGGCAGATGAGGTGCGATAGATGGATTAGTTAGCAGCTGAAAGCGGCAGGGGCACCGGGCATGCACCTGATGGCGGCACCAGCGGAAATGGAAGGTCCTGGGGACTGTACCCGCAGCCGGCGCCGGCGTCCGGTGGTGGTGGCCATGGATCGTCGTGCTGGAGAGAATTGCGGATCGAGTTGAGTCGACAAGGACTGATGATTATTCTTTTCCATCAACGTTCAGATTCAGTGAGATACCTGCGCTGGCGCTGCATCTGCATGCAGGTTCGTTCCTGCCTGCGCTGCATCTACCTGGAAAGGGAGGAGGGCAGCGTCAGCATCGCACTGTCGGCCGTCGGCCTCACCGGTACGGTCACCGCGCGTAGGCTGTAGGCAGCCCAGCCCAAAGGGGGCCGGTCGACTCCAGAAACGCACGACGGTTTGGGTCGCGACGAGACACGACGACGACACGTGACAGATACTACTGTAGGCAGAGGCGGCGTCAGCCCGGCCGGAGAAGCGTCGACCACCCGCCGGCCAGCTGCCGTCGATGGCAATTGCCGCACACGCCGCCACTGGCCGCAACAGGTTGGTTAGCTGATGGTGGATCAGGTGTTGGGTTGTTGCGCTCGCTCGACGACTCCGTGTCCACACCGCTTTTGTTTTCCTTTTTTTTCTCGGCCGACTTGAGTTGAACTCCGACTCCGATCCGACCCGCGCGTCGTCGGCCACGAGTCACGACGACTGACGAGCCGCCGAGCCGTCCGCTTTCTCAGCCCGGCCAGCGCCTCTGCATTTGCTCACATAGTCACACGCGTGCGTCATCTCCTCTTCTCGTTTCTTTCCGCAAGTTTGTACTGCACTGACGCACATCATCACCGACACTCTTGAGCGCGCGCGCGTGCCGCCGGAATGGAACGGATCCCCCGGCCGGGCCGCATCGCACCGCCGCCCCACCGTCTCCACTGTTTCTGCATCCAGGAATATCATAGTCCCCAGCATACTCCCTGGAATTCTTGGTTTGGTCGCCACATCGACCGCACCTGACGAGGCTAGCTGTGTCTGCATGCGATTCCATCAAGCACGTTGGTCGGTCTTGGTCAGTCCACATTCCACACCAAACAGCGCCCGGGAGGTTCTTATACTCTCAATCTTCCCCAGTGTGAACGCCAAGCTCATCCGCTAGTCTCCGATACGATACGATACGATACGATACGAATACGATCCCTATCGTTGCTAATCCCACGTGCGCATGCAATGCAGGCACAGCGCATGCCGCTCTGCGTCAGCGATATGCCACATTCTGTTCCACTCTGCATGCGTTCTTTGTATCGGAGAAATCAATAGAAATCGCCGAACGCCGGCCAGATCCATCCACAGATAGATTACGACGACCCCTGCCCTGCCCCTGCAGCATCATTTGTGGAATGTAGACTAACCTTTTTTGTTGCTTTTTTTTACTAGTAAGTATAAGCATTATTCTAAATGATATATAGCCGGGTCGGTTTTTACGTGCACCCATCGACGTCCAGCTTTCAAGCAGGCGGACGGAGGGGACCTGCATGCGTGCATGCACACCAATTTACTATTTGCGTCCAACCCGGCCATGTCCTTTTAATACGCGTCCTCTAATGGGTCTGATTAGTCCACGATACACAGTACATGCAAGTGCATTCAGTATCTTTGAAGCTAGCCTATTATTTTGCCACGTGTCCGACGGATCCTCAGGTGTTCGAACAAGTCACTGCACTAGCTAGCTTCTACTGTATTCGTGAACCTTCACAGCTCCTCCCTTCACTCGTGCGGGACGACGGCACCAGCTCGAAGCCTCGAACCATTGGCTGCCGTTCCATCCTTGGCTCTTGTAGCGATCCTTCTCCTCTGGCTTATTCCCGTGTGCCGCCTCCCTCCATTTCTTCACAGCGCCCCTCCCCTCACCGATCACCGCACGGCCCGTCGACGGCGAGCATACCATGCGGCTGTGTCTCCCCATGCCTCTGTTTTTCGCGTCCCGCGCAATGTGAGGGGCGTAGCAGGCATGGCAGCGGCGCCCTGTTGAGTGCTGACAAGAGACTCGGCGTGATTAGATGGAGCAGCCATGGCCCATGGCGTCACTCGACCCACGCCGCCTTTCTCACCTCCTCCTGACCTCCTCGATGCAGGCAAGCACTCCGCTCCACGCTGTCTAAGCCGCGAGGAAGAAGGCAATCAGCACCGGCACTGGACAGCCTGCTCGATCCCCTCTGTTCGATATATACAGACATGCACTTGCAATCCAGTTAGCTTTTCCAATCTATTTTACTTACGAGTTAAGACTCAGCACTTGCCATCCAAAGCTGCTCGCTAGAAGCAAATCCAAATAAACATGGAATTTTAACCATTCCTTGAATCATTCATTACACTTTATTATATTGTTATATTATAAACAACACTGATCACTAATTATATGGGATATGCTTTCGTATTGGTCAATCGAGATATCCACAGGTGGGTATTCTAATCTTTAGCGGACCTTATCGAGGCGCTTTGTAATTATGTCCCTACGAGGCCATAACCAACCAGTAGGAATCAGTGCAGTTCAATTGCATGAGGCAAAGTAAATTAACCAGGAATAAAAAATGGCTGAGCCCCAGGGGCTATTCGATCCTGTGCACCCACGAGTACCAACCTAGAGTCCACTAGCCAGTTGAGCTATGAATAACGACGTTTTTGAGGCCCAGGCAATCCTGTTTAATAGGCAGACATGATTAACCCTCATTAATTCCTCCTTGGTTACCACAATCATGTCCTAAACTTCCCAAAGCGCTTTTGTCCTCGGTAAATCTCGTTTATTATATTGTTATATTATAAACAAAACTGATAAAAATTATATGGGATATGCTTTCGTATTGGTCAATGGAGATATCCACAGGTGGGGGAGCTTTCTTTAATGGACCTTATCCTTTTCTTTGTAATTATGTCCCTAACATATTTATCAGGGCAAGGAATAATCAGTGCAGTTCTACTTGCATGAGGATGAGTAAATTGTCCAGGAATAAATGAAAGGGCTGAGCCCTCATAGTGCTATTTTAGTATTTAACAATGTCATCTTGATTTAATGTCAATTTTTGTTTCTCAGCCTTCATTTTTTTCTTTCAAACTATTTTCATCTTTAAAAAATTCCATGTATGGAAACATTGTCTACACTCTGAAATCAAAATCTGGCTCATCCATCAACTGTGTCGATATTTATTGATGGTACGATATAACTGTAATAAATTATATAATTAATTATTATTATTATTTGTATCATCAGCCATATCCAAACTCTCACCCATCTGTTGTCACTAAAGAACACATTATAAATAAACTGGACCATCAGCCGAACTGATACGATCACCAGCAACAATCAAAATGTTAGCGCGGCAAGGCCGCGCTACTGTTTCTAGTAGGTTACGAGTGTTGTGAATGACGACGATCAAAACAAGGAAGAACACAAGATCAAACCACAGCGAGACACAAGATTTAACGTGGAAACCCACCCAATATGGAAGGTAAAAACCACGAGCGCCAGCCAGCAAACACTCCTCACTATTATCAAGAGTCGGGTTACAACACCGTATGGCGGCTTACGAGAGAATAAATCAAAGTGGAAACCCTAACACAGGTATGTGTACTGTTCCGCTTCGCTCCGGCCCAAGCCTCCGGCGACGGGTCTCCGCTTCACTTCGGCAGAAGTTGGCCAATAATGATGTGAACTGAATTTGGAACATCTTCAACAAACTCCACCTTGCGATAAATTCATCTTGTAGTATAAATCAATACCTTTATCCTGAACATAACAAAGAAACAAAACCGCTGGCGCCAAATAGCCTTTTGGGCTAATCCATCAAACCAACTAAGCTTGAGGAAATCTCAAACTTAACAACAGGAACTAGTTTTGTCATCATATTAGCAGGATTATCATGAGTACTAATCTTGCATACCTTTAATTTACCTTCCTCGATCACATCACGAACAAAATGATACTTGATGTCAATATGTTTTGTTCTCTCATGAAACATCTGATCTTTGATAAGGTAAATGGCACTTTGACTGTCACAGTAGAAATTAATGCAAGAATCAACTCCACACAGCTCAGCATACAAACCTTTCAGCCAGATCAATTCCTTACTTGCTTCACAAACAGCCATGTACTCTGCTTCAGTAGTAGACAAAGCAACAACAGACTGTAAAGTAGCCCTCCAACTCACAGCACAACTATCAATAGTGAACACATAACCAGTGAGAGATCTCCTCCTGTCCAGATCAGCAGCATAATCTGAATCCACATAACCCATAAGTCCTTTATCAGTCCTTTCAAACTTCAAACAAGAATCTGCTGTGCCTCTAAGGTACCTGAAAATACATTGAACTGCCCTCCAATGTTCTTTACTAGGATTAGACATGTATCTACTAACCAAACTCATAGCATAAGCTAAATCTGGGCGAGAGCAAACCATGGCACACATCAAAGACCCAACAGCACTAGAATAAGAAACTTTTGATATGTATTCAATATCTTGATCTGAACTAGGACACTGAGCAGCTGACAATTTAAAGTGAGCTGCAATAGGAGTGCTAACTAACTTTGCATTATGCATGTTGAAACGCTGAAGAACTTTCTTAATATAATTTTGCTGACTAAGAAACAACAAACCAGATTTTCTGTCTCTAGTAATTTCCATACCAAGTATATTCTTAACAGCACCAAGATCCTTCATATCAAATTCACTACTCAACAATTTCTTCAATTTAGTGATTTCAACTTTGCTCTTGGCAGCAATCAGCATATCATCAACATATAACAGCAAATATATAGGTGATCCATTAACATACTTAATGTAAACACAACTATCAAATTTTGACCTCTTAAAACTATGCGGCAGCATAAATGAATCAAACCTTTTATTCCACTGACGAGGGGACTGCTTCAAACCATACAAGGACCTCTTCAATTTGCAAACAAATTTCTCCTTGCCAGGCACTATGAACCCTTCCAGCTGGTCCATATATATATATATCCTCCTCAAGCTCTCCATGTAAAAATGCAGTCTTCACATCTAACTGCTCAAGCTCAAGATCTTGTGAAGCAACAATACTAAAGAAAGTACGAACAGAACTATGCTTTACCACTGGAGAGAAAACATCATTATAGTCAATATCCGAAATTTGACTGTAGCCTTTTGCTACTAACCTTGCCTTAAACTTTGGAGGCTCGCTTGGAGATAAACCCTCCTTTCTCTTGAAGATTCATTTGCAGCGGATGGTCTTCTTTTTCTTGGGCAAGGGAATAACCTCCCATGTGCTATTCTTCTCAAGAGATTACATCTCATCATGCATAGTTGAGATTCACTTCTCACGATTAGTACAGGCAATGGCTTCATTATAAGTTGCTGGCTCATGACCATTCTCCACCTATTCAGCACAACTCAAAGCATAATAAGTCAAATTATATTCTTTAATTAGACGTTTTGGAGGTCCACAGCCCCTCTGGACTTGTGATGAGCAATAGGCAGATCCTCCTCTAGCTGCAAACAGGAGGTGAGTGCTGAACATCATCATAAGCATCATCATCAGCAACTGCATTATCATGATCATCAACTGGCTCCACCTACACGGCTACCTCATCATCCACATGCTCCACCTGCACGCTCATATGCCGCAGCTTTTTTTCAGAATTATCTGGAACATGATCTGAGGATAAACTGTCATTAAACATCACAGATTCATTGAAAACAACACTTCTGCTCATAAAAGTCTTTCCTGTTTCGGGATTCCACAATTTATATCCTTTAACTCCCGAACCATAACCAAGAAAAAGATATTTAATAGCTCTAGGCTCTAATTTTCTATTATCAACATGAGCATAAGCAGTGCATCCAAAAACCCTCAACTGTGAATAATCAGCAGGTGAACCGGACCATACCTCAATGGGAGTTTTTTTATTAAGAAGAATAGAAGGTGACCTATTTATCAAGTAACAAGCAGTATTAGCAGCTTCAGCCTAAAAACGCTTGCACATCCTTGCATTGGACAGCATGCAACGAGCCTTTGATATGATGGTCCTGTTCATACGCTCAGCCACACCATTTTGCTATGGAGTGTGAGGTATGGTGTGGTGCCTAACAATGCCTTCTTGCCTGCAATAATCATTAAAAGCATCCAAACAGAACTCTCCACCATTATCAGTACGAAGCAATTTTACTTTCCTTTCAGTTTGCCTTTCCATCATCACTTTCCAAGTCTTAAAAGCATCAAAAGTGTCATCTTTATTTTTTAGAAAATATGGTCAAACTTTTCTAGAGTAATCATCAATAATTGTAAGCATGTAATGAGCACCACCAAGAGAAGACTTATGGGAGGGACCCTATAAATTAGCATGTACATAATCAAGAGTACCTTTGGTGGTATGAACAGAGGTATTGAATTTTATCCTTTTATGCTTCCTAAAAATACAATGCTCACAGAACTTCATGTAACTCGAAGTGCAGCCAACAAGTAGGTTTCTCTTCATCAATTCTGTCATGCCAAATTTGCTCATATGTCCCAAACACATATGCCAGAGGTTAGTCTTACTAAGTTCATCATTAGTAACAGCAGCAGCAGCAAAAATAGAACCATGTAATGTACTTCCTCTAAGAACATATAACTTTGCAGAATTCAGATCACCTTTCAAATAAATGAGAGAACCTTTTGATACCTTTAGAACTCCACCTGAACCGGAGTAATGGAACCCTTCTGCATCAAGCGTGCTGAGCGAGATGAGATTTCTAGACATCCCTGGTATGTACCTCACATTCTTTAGCGTGCGTGTTATGCCATCATGTGTCTTGATCTTAACAGAGCTAATGCCCACAATGTCACATGGGTTATCATCTCCCATACGCACAATATCTCCTTTCTGCACAGGCTTATAAGAACTAAACCAATCTCTGTTAGTGTAGATATGACATGAACATGCCGAATCAAGTACCCATTCATCATGACTAGAAACACAACCAGCAAAAACAACCAGACAATCTCCAGAATCAGAATTATCAGCAGCCGTAACAACAGAAGCCTTACCATCAGGATTGTTTTTCCGCTGCTCCTTTTTCTTGAGCTTTATACAATCCTCTATAAAATGGGTGTTCTTCTTGCAATACTTACAGAACTTTTTAGGTGGTTTGGACATTGAACGGCTCTTATCACGATGGTTGCCATCATTGGAGGATCTATGCTCAGATCTGCCTCTTACATGTAATGCCTCGCCCTTAGAGCACGATGACCCGTTAGACTGCACCATACCTCTCATCTTCTCCCTAGATTGGAGCGCCTCATAAACTTCCGCAAGGATTAGTTCATCACGGCTTAAAAATATGGTGTCATGGAAATTAGCATATGAATTTGGCAATGAACATAAAAGTAGAAGACCTAAATCCTCATCATCATACTTTACCTCCATCGACACTAGGTCGGCAACAATCTCCTTGAACACAGATACGTGGCTCAAAACGTCATCACCCTCCTTCATCTTGAGAGTGAACAACTTCATCTTCATATGCATCTTACTGGTAAGATACTTGGACATACAGATCGATTCTAGTTTGAACCAGAGTTCTGCAGCAGTCTTTTCCTGCAGCACCTCTTGTAAAATATCATTATGCAGATAAAGCTGAATTAAGAAAAGAGCCTTACGATCCTTTCGGACTTCCTCTTGAGTTCAATCCTCCTTACGTTCCTTTCCGAACTTTTCCAGCGCCAAATCATAGTTATCCTTCTGCGCTAGAATCGCCCGCATCTTGACTTGCCATAGCGAGAACCTCATCTTGTAATCTAGCAGCGGTATGTCGAACTTCATCGACGTCGCCATGGAACCTTAATCTGCAACCACAGCTCTGATACCACTTGTTGTGAATGACGACGATCAAAATGAGGAAGAACACAAGATCAAACCACAGCGAGACACAAGATTTAACGTGAAAAACCCTCCCAATATGGAAGGTAAAAACCACGGACGCCAGCCAGTAAACACTCCTCACTATTATCAAGAGTCGGGTTACAACGCCGTATGGCGGCTTACGAGAGAATAAATCAAAGTGGAAACCCTAGCACGGTATGTGTACCGTTCCGCTTCGCTCCGGCCCAAGCCTCCGGCGACGGGCCTCCGCTTCGCTTCGGCAGAAGTTGACCAATAATGATGTGAACTGAATTTGGAACATCTTCAACAACGAGAATATATGAACACACATGTACAGTGAAGTATGTTACAAGAATACAGTGCAAGAATTAATTTCGTCTCAGGCTATTCCAAGTTACTGTAATGAGACTAAATGACCGTGGTGTAGTTACAGGAATTGAGATGGCCGGAGACATAAAAGTATAGTTTATTTACTAGAGTATGTATGTATGTACGTAGACTACTATATGCCTTCGACTAGTTACGATAATCTATTTTTAAATGATTTACTAGAATATATACAATGCCTCCTTTAACTAGTTACGATAATATTCGCAAAGAAAAAAAAGTAGCTATGATAATCTATTTACTAGATTTTCTAACAGTTTACTAGATTTGAACTTATTTACTAGAATGATTGCCCTTAGTAGTTACGATGATATTCTATTTACTAGATTTTTAAACTTATTTACTAGAATGATTGCTTTTCTACCCCTTGCTGTATAATCCACGAGAAAACTTTTAAATTGGTTTTACTAAAATATATGCTTTGTCCATGTATATAGTTACATAATCCATTTACTAGACTTTTGCAAATTATTTACTAGAATTTATGCATTTTTACCTCGTAGCTACGATTGTCTATTTACGAGATTTTTTCTGAAATCATATACCTTGTACAACAAAATCCATGAAAAATCAAGTTGAGGAAGCACAAATTTGTAGTGCATAACACATTAATATACATTTGTCCACCCAATCAAGTTTACACACAAACAAAAAGTAACACAGAACATCAGCTAAGTTATTTCGATCAGTGTGTGGCGCAGGTTCTGCACAGAGCTTCTTGATCTTGTCGGTGGTTTGTAATGCATTCTGAAGAGCAGCTTTGACCAAACCTGAGGCACCTTTTTTTTTTTTTACTGAACCCTGAGGTACCTTTTAACTGCACTAGTAATGAGAGACAATTAGAATGAACGAACTAGCTTGCATCTTCCAATTAACAAAATGAAACTAACTCTTCAACAGTGCACACATGTCATTCCTACGAGCAAAATTACTATAACAGTAATGATTTGTATGGAAGCAACGGATATATTTACGATAATGTTGTATAGAAATAATGGAAAAAGTCTAGATACCCCCTGAACTATTGAAGCTGGAATACATAATCCCCTCACCTATGAAACCGGATGTTTAACACATTAAAGTTTGTCAAACCGTCTAATTCACCCCCGGAGGTGGTTTGGGTAGGCGGTATTGCTTACGTGGACAGCCACACTGGCTCCCGCAGTCACGCTGGCGCTTGGGCCCATCGGTCAGCTTCACGGAGACCCAAGAGGCGCAGGTCGCTGTACTCCCCCACCCGCCTTCCCCGCCGCCGCGGCCACACTGGGCCTGGCGAGCTCCACGCTCTAGCTTCTGATCTTCTCATCCCTCCTCCTCCTCCTGCAGCCCAACGCCACGGCGACCCCCTTCGACAGCACAGCCACCGACACCTTCGCGGCCGCCAAGCCGCACCTCGCCCACCTCCAGGCCACGGCCAACCCCGCGTCCGCGCTCGCGTCCTCGCCGCTGTCGCCCACCTACCTCGTGTCCATCTCCGTGCACCGGGAGCAGCTCCCCTACGACGGCGTCCGCGTCGTGAAGCTCCTCTGCGGCCTCGCGGTCGGCTCCCACGTCACCGGCACCAAGGCCGTCAATGGCGAGGCGCCGTCCAGGATCCTCCACTTCAAACCCAGGATCCGCGGGGACTACAGCCGGAGCGCGCTCGACCTCGGCGCGCACCGCTACGACTGCGCGGTGCGGGAGCGGCCGTCCTGGCTCTCGATCTGGTGCCGCTGCACGACGCGTCGGCGCGCTGCTTCCCTCGGCTGCCGATGACGGGACGAGCGTCAGCCGCTGGCGGTGGTGGCGCTGTCGCCCCCGGCGGCGCTGATCTGGTTGTGCTTCACGACGAGCCGCTGCAGCTCCCGCCGGATGCACTCCACCGCGTACGGGTCGAGGAGTGTCGTTGGCTTCCTCGTACGCGGCAAAGCACGGCGCGGCCATCGCAGGCAGAGTAGTTCCTCTCCTTGGTGACCACGAGCGGCCGGTCCCGAACACTGCAGCGACGGGAAGTTGGCCATGGAGGGACTCGAAGCTCCGCCACATGGGCCTCAGCGTGAGCTTGAGCGGTTCGATGGTGGTGGGCACGTACAGCAGGTCGGAGCCGGAGACGAAGTACTGCAGCGCCACCACAAGTCCACGATCCCTGCTTCCTTCCCCTTCATGCGCCGCGCGACAGCATGGAGGGGCGGTACGCGTCCGTGAGACGCGCCTCCAGCTCGCTGCAGGTCAGCCCAGGCTCTAGCTCGCAGCGGAGGAGACGGTCAAGGAGGCGGGCCGCGTCGGTTTGCTGGCCTTGGTTTGCTCGCCGGCGTAGGGCGAGGATGGCGAGCACGGCTGCGACATCTGACCCGGTGGCAGTCAGCCCACTTAACAGATGGGCCCAAGCGCCAACGTGGTCGCAGATGCCAGCTTGTCTGTCCATGTAAGCAATACCGCCTATCCAAACCACCCTAGGGGGTAAATTAGACGGTTTGACAAACTTTAATGGGTTAAACATCCGGTTTCATAAGTGAGGAGATTATGTATTCCAGCTTCAATAGGTCAAAGGGTTATCTAGACTTTTTTCTAGAAATAATACACTAGATAAATGGTATGCATTTACCATAATGGTATCATGATGAAATTACCATAAAAAGATATGATATGGATCTTTTTCCTAACACAAGCAGTAAGGGGGTGTTTGGATTCAGGGGCAAAAGTTTTGCCCCGTCCCATCGAATCTTGTCACATATATATGAAGTATTAAATGTAGTCTAAAAAAAATAATTAATTGCACAGATTGCAATAACTTTGCGAGAGGCGAATCTTTTTAAGCCTAATTAGTCTATAATTTGACAATGTGATGCTACAGTAAACATTTACTAATGACGGATTAATTATACTTAAAAAATTTGTCTCATGATTTCTGATGAGTCCTGTAATTTATTTTTTTATTAGTATCTGAAATCCTCTTCCGACATCCCTCCGACATTCCGATGTGACACAGGCAAAACTTTTTCTACACCATCCAAACACCCCCTAAGTAAGCCGTGGAATATACTGGAATATATCATTGCCAAAAAAAATAGAACTGTACAGCGAGACGCTAGTACAGAGTACAGACCAAAAGCAAATTGACTCCATGCTTATCGAGGGAAGCCGATTTGTGCGGAGAAAACCTGGGATACTGTCACCGCCGGAGATGCGACGGGTGCCAGGCCGCTGCCTCCTGATGAACGAGCGGGCTGGGCGGGACCGTGCGCTCGGCTCGAGGCCTCCGCCGTGAGGGCCATCTACAAAGGAACGCAGTCGCACGGCCGCCGGGCCACCCGAGGGGGAGCCGCGCACGCAGCAGGACGAGGGAGGGGCCACACACCGCGCCGCCGTCATGGCAGCCATGAGCCATTGGTGGTTGGAGAGGGCCGCGCCCGCCGCTGCTTCCTGATGAACGAGTACTAGTAATTTGTTTGCCCCAACGGACGGCTATGAGACGTTGAATGAGTACTAGTATAGTGCCCATGCGTTGCTACGGCTTCATCTAGGAGATACATATAAAAACAGAAATAATGATATTTTTTTCAAGATTGAAGAGAAAATAACCAAAGCAATGGAAAAATATTTATTCAAAAATTACATCATACTAAATACTATCATAACAAATATAGAAATTAGCAACACAGTAGAAGAACAAGGACTCGACACTCCAAAAAGCACATTCAGAGAATCATATGAAAACCAAATCATTTTTTCCATGAAAACAACCAAAGTGGTAGCAAGCTGAGTGCAGGACCTTCGCATATAATAGAACACAATTATGAGGTTACAGTTGAATGATTAGGTCATCTTTCCTGACATCACGAACCATCAGTTCTTGTGGCAAGATGGATGATTTCAGAGTAGAATTACAGGGAATCACATCAGACATACAAATGCACATGTCTCAAGAACACAGCAAAAAAAAAAAAAAAAAAAAACTACACTAATCATTTTTGACAACTTTTGAGAATTCCCAGCAACTATTTCAACCTACAACAGTCCCCTAGCTAGCTCAGATTTCTTCCGTCAATTCCGTATCCTCTAAATGAATTTTGTAAAAGATTCTGTATCGACCAATTTGTCCTGCAGCACACTGAAACATTTTTTCTTAGCAGGTAGCAGCCAACAAAGGTACCTACCTATAGTTTTAAGCATAAGTACAAGATCACTGCAAAAATGTTGCTTGAGTGGCCTAACCTGTCATAAAGAGGCTCTTGTCTTGGAATCCAGGCATCACATATCCATAGCAAGCGCTGACAAAATTGAAAATCAGATATGAACCAATTCCATCTAAAGCACAAAGCAAGCAAGAATTCAGGGAGCAAATAGTTTCTTGGCCAAATCTATCTAAAATCTTGAGCGGTGAAGCTCTGCTCCTTCTAAAACCTTCCTTCACTTCATCCCTATATCCAACTGTACCAATTGTGTTTAGTGCAGCTGCAGGGAAAAATGATTTTTTTATAGAACCAATAACGTCGATGAACATGAATAAAAAAAACCTTCAGCTTAGAAAAGATAATGACAGCTAAGTGGTGAAATGTTTATCTGCTACAGCCAGGCATTTAAAAGCATTAAAATGCACATAGCCACAAATGCACAAGCAGAAAGACAAAGGAATGATGACTGCAATGCATATCCGTGCTTGTATGTAGCTAAGGAAAGAATTATTGTGTGTTAAAAAATATTGATGGACATCAGAAATAATTCATATATACATCAGAAATAATTCATATATACTGCAATCAATCACAATACAATTATTTTTAGAATATGCTGCTCTACGGATCTACCGGTCTGAATTCTTTATAAAATAGTGTGATAATTTTGCATCTTACCTTACTTTGGGGTCTTCCTTCACCACACCAAGTTTCTTGTCGAACTCCTTCAAGAATTTTTGCAATAAATAAAAATAAAAACATGTTTACAAACCTTGAGATCATCATAGCGTCCTGCAATTGGATTGAAAGTTGCAACATGAATTGAAATCCTTGAACTGAGTACTATTGTAGTGCCAGCTTCGGCAATACATATTGTCTGCTACTCCATGGCCTCATGAATTGCAACTCATAGCATAAGAAAAGGGGGACTGGGTTAATGTGGTTTCGAGAGCAGACCAGAAAAGGAGATGTAATAAGTTTATTCTAGTTTCACCAAACATATAAATTGATGCCCACCTGTCTTTAGGTCTCATCTTGTCAAACATATAAGTTTATTCAACGTCCTGCAATTCAGTTCAGAACAGATGTTCTCTTGATGAGCATGATTGAACACGAACCTGTTTGTACCGTGGGTCCAAAGTTAGATGGTTTCAGATCAAGCACAATTGGCCCTTGCTTCCTGGCTGCCTCAGATATTCAGATATGAATGTTGAGGCAAGAAAATTCAGTCAAGTATGAAGAAAACATGAAACAAAAATGACAAACAATTACACAATGCAATCTCTTATTGGTAGAAGAAATCATACAGAAGGGTTACTATAACTTATAGAAAAAAATCCAACAGTATAATCTCTTATAGATGTTGAAGGTGACCACATTGCACATACCTATTCGAACAACATCAGAGCCCCTCATCATTTTGAGCTTCTGACAGATAGAGGTAAAATAACTGCAAGTAACAAATAAAGTTAGCACTTGTATCTTGATTTTGAGCTCCTGATATGTCATTGAATCAGAAGTCATAACAGTAGAGACACTGCAATTATTTTAGCCTTATATACAGTAGAGGCACTACACTCAATTTAGCCCTATAATCAGTAGAACCAAGAACAAGTGTACAGCCTAACAAAAGAAAATTATGGTTTGAAAAATTCAGACCCTAATTTGAGTTCTGAATTATTCCAGAAAACAACCATATAATCCTAATTTGAGTTCTTGAGATATGGATGATCAGGCCCGACAACGATGTAAGTGCAGCTAAAAAAGCAGCCTACCCACAACCTCTAATATATATGATGAGAGAACAAGAAAGACGATTATTCAAATTATTAATACATTAAAAAAGATTAATTGAGAAAGTAAGATGCATACACTTTAGATACTATTATTTAACCAATTGCATTTGGACAGGCCTTGATAATCATCTATCATGCAGAGTAGCAGTTGCAAGCCCATGACTCCTCTGGAACCTGGAATAAGACAGAAGCAACATGAGCCCGTGTACCCGTGCGTTAAAAATAATGCTAAAATTGTACAATGCCACTTTACACTGCCAAGCAGGTCAACATCTTGATCTGTTGGTTCTGCAAGGAACACAAACCAAATGGTTGAAGCTGCCATAATAAAAGAACAAACGTGAGTCGAGCTTAACTTGCTAAAGCTCTTTTTTCAGAAAAAACATGGATTTCATGAACCGACAGCTTCTACAGAAGGCAGGATCTAAGGTCTCTCTACATCTGAAAGTGCAATAAACAAGAAACAAACATGAATGTTCATATAAGATGTACTTCTGCCTGTAAAATGTGAAGATGTAAATTGAGGAGATGAACATCTATTTATCTTAGGCCATTAAAATATAATACAGGATCAAAAAAATATGAGTCGAAGGTGAGCAAATATACCCTTTTTTGTGGAGCCAATCTTAGATTTGTAATCACGTGTGCAAGGAGTGGCATGAGTACTATGTATCAGGGCAACAGCAAATTCTCTGAGTAAAACAGTGAGACGTACAGGAAGAGCAAAAGAGCACTCAACGCAGCAGCAGCACTCACCCTTCGCTTCATGAGCTCTGGGTTGCCGATGCTGTCATCGAAAATGATGCGGAGCTCCTCATTATCCCTGCACTCAACCTTGCATTACCATACCACAGTATTAAGAAACAGCTAGCCGCCATATGGATTTCGATAGGAATGAAATGCCAGATGAAAAGAAGCAAGGATACGGAACAAACGAAGACATTCAGATTCGATGCAGTAAATAGTGTGTGAGAGGGGGCTGGACAAGGAGGCACAAGCTGCGTACTTGGACAAGGTGTGCTCCCGGTCGTACTGTCACGGTCCCTCACCCTGCTATGGGCCCGGAACAAGCTACGAAGGAAAAGCGGCCCAAGTCCAAGAGCAAGCGGTACTCTGGCCCAGAATGGGTCTGTAACATGTGTGGCTGAGAGCGTAGCTAATGATAGATAAATACCTCGCTGATGAGCTGAGAGGGGCAACGATGATGAAACTCTGTAATTGAACTCTCTTCTTCTCCCTCAAGTTATCTCAGGGGAAGGTTCGTTCCCTTGCTTCCTCCTCCGATTCCCCTCTCCATTGCCGGCACCGCAGCGGGTGCTGACAATCTGGTATCAGAGACTCGTCGATCCGGCGGCCCTCGCCCTGGATTTGGTGCCTGACCATCCCCACTTCACTCGGTTCCAGAAATCGCGTGGCCACATGGAGCCAGCGGTGAAATCTGCCTTCGATGAGGTGCTGCGTCGCCTCGACGCCATGGATTCGAAGTGGGAGAACAAGCTCGACGAAGTGAAGGCGTTCAGGCAGGAGCGCGATTCCGCAATCGAAGGGAGGGTCTCCACCCTCGAGGAGTGCCGCGGCGCTCTGTCGCGGGACGTCGCCTCGCTGGACCAGCGCGTCACGGCGATCGAGTTCTTCCGCGACGGCGCCCCCGATCTAGCTGAGCACCTCTCCGCCCTCGAGCGCTACTGCTCTGCGCAGTCCGAGGCGGTCCGCGGCCTCGACATCTGGAGTCGCGACATCGAGCGTCGTACCGGCGATTTGGAGGTGCGCGCTGAGGACCTCGAGGCGATCCGCGTCTTCGAGCTCCGGGACGAGCGCGACGAGCGCGTCGCAGCGTTGGAGTCCGCGGCCGACGCGTTCAACGAATGGCGTCCCCTGGATTGAGGCGGCGGTCGACGACGCTCGCCTGGAGATGCGCCGCGCCACCAAGCTCTGCGAGCGTGCGTTCAAGGACTCTCCAATCTCCCACTCGGGGATCTTCGTTTCCCCTGAGTTGGTCTCCGGCCGCACACCTGCCGGGGAAAGACCGACTGGCCCGGCGGGCACCGCGATGAATGGACTACACGGGAGCGGGGCTACGGTTCAGTCACAACCGTAGTCCCAAACCCGGCCAATGGTACGTACCACCATCCCAAACCCCCTTCATTTCAGTTTCATCCTCATTTTCATCCACCTGATCCTACAGCCAATTATACAATTCCACCCAATCCCCAACCACCTCCACCAGACCCTCCTCACTCCCAAATTCCCGTTCAATTTCACCCATACCAATCACCACCCACCTTCAATTACCCAGCCTCTCCTTCAAACCTGTTAGGTCGCCTACCGAAACTTAATTTCCCTCAATTTGATGGCGATCATGTTCAATTCTGGATTACCTGTGCGACAAACTATTTCGACATGTACTCTGTTGAATCGTCCATGTGGGTTCGTGTCGCCTCGATGCACTTCACCGGCGCCGCCAAACGCTGGCTCCAATCTGTCGAGAGTCGCCTTGCATCCATTGAGTGGCCCAGATTCTGTTCCATGCTTCATGAGCGGTTCAGCAGGGACCAACATGAGCTCCTCCTCCGTCAACTATTCCACATTCGCCAAACCAGTTCAGTGTCAGATTACGTCGACAAATTCACCGAACTTGTCGATCAACTCAAATCTTACAACCCCAACCCTGATATCTTGTCGTACACTACTCGGTTCATCGATGGCCTCAGGGATGACATCCGTGCAGTTATTCTTGTTTCCCGTCCTGCAACACTCGATGCTGCTTGTACTCTCGCTCTGTTGCAGGAGGAGGCGTCGGACCAGACACGTGTCCGAGACACCAAGAGGTTGGACTTGTCATCGTCACGCACTGTGTCTGGCAAGACGGCGTTGCCATTACCTTCTCCACCGGCGAGGCCGCAAGCTCCGGTTCCTACCGACAAGCGACTCCCAGATGATCGCCGCCCGGTTGCTGCCACAGTGGATGATCGACTTTCCAGCCTGCGTGCCAGCCGCAAGGCGCGCGGCCTCTGCGTCCGGTGCGCCGAGAAATGGGCTCCCGGTCACCGGTGCTCTCAACCGCAGCTTCATGCCTTGCAGGAATTCTGGGACTGCTGCCACGAGGATTTCATTGCAGAACAGCTGGTTGATGCATCTTTACCGGACTCTTCTTCCTCTGGTCAGCTCATGCTCATGTTGTCTGCTCATGCGGTGTCAGCCAACCCGCACCCCCGGACTATGCAGTTATCTGGCTCTATCCTTGGACACGATGTGGTGATATTGGTGGATTCAGGGAGCACTCATTCGTTCCTTTCATCAGCTGTGGCTGCCAAGCTTGATGGTGTACAACCTATGTCTTCTCCTGTGGCAGTCAAAGTAGCTGATGGTGCTTCGGTGTCCTGCTCTTCTGAACTTCCGGCTGTTGAGTGGTCTGTACAGGGGATCCGTTTCCACTCCAACCTGAAGATTATACCACTGGGCATATATGACATTGTTCTTGGTATGGATTGGCTCGAGGCCTTCTCACCAATGAAAATCAATTGGCACCAGAAGTGGATGACAATCTCTTATGCTGACAAACAGCTTACTCTGTATGGGGATATTCCTTCTTCAGCACCCTGCTCTGTCATACAGTTGTCTCACATTGCAGCTGACAGTCCTGGTCAGGAACCGACGTCTATTCCACTGGAAGTCCAAACTGTCCTCAACCAGTTCCATCATCTCTTTGCTGAACCTACAACTCTGCCCCCTCGTCGTGCTTGTGATCACAAGATTCCGCTGAGAGCCGGTGCTCAACCTGTTTCAATACGACCCTACCGACTATCACCAAAGCATTGGCGAGTTGGAGTCACGGGTTTTTCGAAATGATCTGATCGGCCTGGTTCAGCCCAGCACAAGTGCCTTCTCCTCCCCTGTACTTTTGGTGCGAAAGAAAGATGGCTCGTGGCGGTTTTGTGTCGACTACCGTCAGCTCAACGCTTTAACCGTCAAGAGCAAGTTTCCAATTCCCATTGTTGACGAACTACTTGATGAATTGGCTGGTTCGGCTTGGTTTTCCAGTCTCGACCTTCGAGCAGGCTTCCATCAAATCCGGTTAGCTCCCGGGGAAGAGTTTAAAACTGCGTTTCAAACGCATTGGGGTCACTTCGAGTTCACTGTGATGCCTTTTGGCCTGACTGGTGCCCCTAACACATTCCAGGGTGCGATGAATGTAACTCTGCAACCTCTCTTGCGCAAAGGAGTGCTAATCTTCTTTGATGATATACTCATATACAGCCCGACCCTGGAAGAACATGTGAGCCTCCTTCTACAGGTATTTGAGCTGCTGGAGCGTGATGGTTGGCTGTTAAAGCTGTCCAAATGCCGGTTTGCCCAGCGCACGGTTGCCTACCTGGGGCATATCATCAGCTCTGATGGAGTAGCAACCGATCCAGCCAAAATCCAGTCTATTCAAGCCTGGCCACAACCTCAAGATGTCAAGCAGTTGAGAAGTTTTTTGGGACTTGCTGGGTATTATCGCAAGTTTGTGCAACACTTTGCGGTGATAGCTCGCCCTTTGACCGATCTGTTGAAAAAAGGGATGCAGTTTGTCTGGACACCTACACATGAAACGGCATTCCTGGCTCTCAAAGCTGCGCTGGTTTCTGCCCGGTATTAGCCCTACCGGACTTCAGCCGTCCATTCCAACTGCAAACCGATGCATCTGATCGTGGTGTGGGCGCAGTGTTGCTTCAAAATGGGCACCCTCTCGCCTTTGTCAGCAAGGCGCTTGGCCCCCGGACCCGAGGTCTCTCTACCTACGACAAAGAATACTTGGCCATTCTAGTTGCAGTGGACCAATGGCGTAGCTATCTGCAGCATGCTGAGTTCGTCATCCTTACTGATCAGCGCAGTTTGATGCACTTGACAGATCAACGGTTACATACTCCATGGCAACTCAAGATGTACACTAAACTCGCAGGTTTGCAGTACAAAGTGATCTACAAATCTGGTGCCTCAAACCTTGCTGCTGATGCTCTATCTCGCCACCCAGAGCCACCAGTTCAGATTCAGGCTATTTCTTACATCACACCAGCTTGGCTGTTGGATGTTGCTGATGGTTACAATGCAGATCCGGAGTCTACACGCCTGCTACAACAGTTGGCCGTCTCTCCCACAAGCCGCCCTCCCTATTCATTGGCTGATGGCATCATCAAACTCTGTGATCGTATTTGGATTGGGGACAACAAACAACTGCAGGACAAGATCATAACCTATTTTGCACAAGTAGTCTTTGTCGGAGGTCACTCCGGCTTCCCAGTGACCTATGGCCGTGTCAAAAAACTGTTTGCCTGGAAGGGCCTCAAATCTTCAGTTAAGCAGTTCGTCTCATCTTGTACAGTCTGCATCCAATCCAAGCCAGATAAAGCCAGATACCCCGGTCTTCTATCCCCACTGCCTGTTCCTACTGAGTCATGGCAAATGTTGTCCATGGACTTCATTGAGGGCCTACCTCGTTCCGGCTCGGCCAATTGCATCATGGTTGTTGTGGATCGATTCAGCAAGTTTGCTCACTTCATACCGCTGCAACATCCATTCTCTGCTCCCCAAGTGGCTCAACTTTTCTTGGATCAGGTGTACCGATTACATGGCCTGCCAACACACATTGTGTCTGACCGGGATCGCATCTTCACGAGCACATTTTGGAAGGAACTCTTTCGCTTGGCACAGGTCACCTTATGCATGAGCTCCGCGTACCACCCCCAGTCCGATGGTCAAACTGAGCGGGTGAACCAATGCCTGGAAACTTATCTCCGCTGTTTCCTCCATTCTTGCCCCAAGCGCTGGATTCGCTGGCTCTCTCTCGCAGAGTATTGGTACAACACCTCGTTCCACTCTTCGCTTCAGCGGTCTCCTTTTGAGGTACTATATGGACACCCACCTCGTCACTTTGGACTCACACCATTATTGGCTACTTCTGTTCCCGACGTCGACTCGATGCTGGCGGAGCGTGCCACGATGCTGGCCTCGGTTCAGCACCACTTACACCGGGCCCAGCAGCGTATCAAGCACCAAGCCGACAAGCGTCGTTCGGATCGCGTCTTCTCAGTGGGCGACTTCGTGTTCCTCAAGCTGCAACCTTATGTTCAGTCGTCCCTCGCTCCCCGGGCACACCAGAAGCTGTCCTTCAAGTACTTCGGGCCCTACAAAGTGCTTGAACGCATCGGCAATGTCGCATACAAGCTCGACCTGCCGGCGTCTTCGACAGTTCATCCCGTCTTCCATGTCTCCCTCCTCAAGCCTGCGCCGTCGACCAAGCATCCGGTGTCCAGCACCCTGCCAGACGTGGGCGACTCCCTCCAAGTCCCGGAAGCTGTGCTGGACCACCGTCTTCACCATCGCGGCTCCGGCTCCGTCGCTCAAGTCCTCATCAAATGGTCCGGCCTCGACAACGACCTCGCCACCTGGGAAGACAGAGAAGCTCTTCAACAGAAGTTTCCCTATGCACCGGCATGGGGGCATGCCGGCTCCCAAGGAGGGGGGGTGTCACGGTCCCTCACCCTGCTATGGGCCCGGAACAAGCTACGAAGGAAAAGCGGCCCAAGTCCAAGAGCAAGCGGTACTCTGGCCCAGAATGGGTGCAGAACATGTGTGGCCGAGAGGCGTAGCTAATGATAGATAAATACCTCGCTGATGAGTGAGAGGGGCAACGATGATGAAACTACGTAATTGAACTCTCTTCTTCTCCCTCAAGTTATCTCGGGGAAGGTTCGTTCCCTTGCTTCCTCCTCCGATTCCCCTCTCCATTGCCGGCACCGCGGCGGCGGTTGTGACACATTACGGCGGCGGCACTCCTCACGCACCTTGACAGGCCGCCGCTCCCTCGCCATCGTTCCGGATGCCGCCCGTTCTCCGCCGCGCCGACTATGTGCATGCGAGGAAGACGAAAGGATGAGGAGGTGGCGGCGGCGCCCAGCGCCCAGCGCGCCAGCGACCTGCGGACTGCGTTATCGCGGTGGCGACCTGGAGAAGGCGTTAGCGCCGGCGGCCCGACCTGGTCGCGCCCTGCCGGAGGCTACGAGCCTGGCCACGCCCCACCTGGAGATGGCGCCGAAGCGCGCCCCAATACGAGGCGGCGCTGCTGCCACGCCCATGGCTGCGTGCGGGGAGAGGGAGAGACGCGGCGTCTTGCGCGTGAGGGTAGCGGGGGAGTCGGAGCCCGTGGGGAAGAGGGAGCGTCGGGTGCCTCGCTCGGGCTCGGCCGGGGTTGGGTGCAGCCGTGCGGGAGGGAAGGGATGTGATAACGTTGGATCCCAGCAATCTCCACCGTTGGATGTGAGTGAGTAAGAGAAAAGAGAGTTCTAAGTTAATCTGAACCTTTGATTTTAAAAAAAGATTAGATAGTGTTGGGTACACTTTTGTTGGTGCACTTAGAAGAGACTAGGACAGATAATGACTATGCTGAATAGTTTTGGTGTGGCTTTAGAGAAATTTTTTCGGTGTATTATATGTGGTAGAGAGTAGAGACTAGTACTCCCTCCGTCTCAAAATAGATGTCATTCTCGCTTCCCGAGAAGTCAACATTTTTAAAATACCGACAATTATATATTAAAATATATAAATATTTATGCTAAGTAATTAGTATCATTGGAAAGATCTTTAAGTCTAGTTTTTTAACAAATTTATTTGGAGATGAAAATGTTGCACGTTTTTCTACAAATCTAGTTAAAGTTGAGAAAGTTTGACCGCACGTATCCCATAACGTCATCTAATATGGGACGGAGGGAGTAATTTCTTTGCCTGCTGACCTGAAGGCGAGAGTCTCCTCCGATAAGAAGGATGGATCCATCGTCTCTGCTAGCTTGTCTCCACCACTCCAGTCCAAGGAACACGGACAGAAGCGCCAAGAGTTGGGTACAACGATCGATGGATGCTGCTACTGTCCACCGGCCGGTCGATGGATGCCCGACCCAGGTGACGACCGGAACTATGAACTAGAAAATCGCGGGTGGAGGTTGGGCGTCGCCAACGGCGAAGAAACATGCGTGCCTTCCTGGCTATGCTAGGGACCCTATAGGAGAAACCTCTACCGCTCTGCGTGTGTTATTTTTGTTCTAGCCTAGAAAGTGGTGTTTGTAGAGAGTTTTGTTGGTGCAGAGAAATGTTCCCTTCGGGTGGAACTGTGCGGAGAGGCGATAGGCTATTTGTATGAGTATGGCTGGAGTAAGCGTGGGAGAGAAACAGATAGCCTGGTTCTTTAGCGAAGCCAGTAATGCATACGGCGAGTACCGAGTAAGACGCACACAAGCATAAGTCGCACGACTGCCTAAAACTTTGGTCTCGCCAGCCTGCAAAGATCCTGAGAAGAATTAATTTCCGCATACACGCTTATTCACTTAATCACTCGTACGTCGCTTTCATATTTCACGCATACAGCAAAGAATAGTTGCAAGTGCCTTGCATAGTACTTAAATAGTGTAAAATATTCATCCGCACTCTCGCATTCACTAATCACGTTTATATTTTTCACACACATACTGCACAAGTGCCCTGCATAGTAGCCGAATAGTAGCAAAAGCACTCAAGTGCCTGAGCCACCATCCAGTGAAGTGCTCTTGCACTATTTATATTCATAATTTGAATAGTAACCTGAATTTGAATAGTCGCCGCAAATTTTGAATAGTGCAGTGAATAGTAATTTGAATTTTTTTAGAATTTGAATTTCGAATCCGTTCGAGTTCCTACAATTCCTGCAAAGTAATAGCGTAGTGCACCACCCATGTAATAGTGGTATCCGAGCCTGGGTGGTTTGAATCAAAATTTTGGGTATATCTGGTTGGTGCGCTATGCTATTACTTTGGAGGAATTGTGGGAACTCAAACGGATTCGAAATTCAAATTCTAAAAATTTGAGTTACTATTCACTGCACTATTCAAAGTTTGCGGCGACTATCCAAATTTGGGATACTATTCAAATTTAGGTTACTATTCAAATTATGAATATGAATAGTGCAAGAGCACTTCACCGGATGGTGGCTCAGGCACTTGAATGCTTTTGCTACTATTCAGCTAGTATGCAGGGCACTTGTTGCAGTATGTGTGCGAACAATATAAACGTGATTAGTGAATGCGAGAGTGCGGATGAATATTTCATACTATTTAGACACTATGCAAGGCACTTGCAACTATTCTTTGCTGTATGCGTGAAATATAAAAGCGACGTGCGAGTGATTAAGTGAATATGCGTGTATGCGAAAATTAATTCTTCTCAGGATCTTTGCAGGCTGGCGAGACCAAAGTTTCAACCGGTCATGCGATTTATGCTTGTGTGCGTCCTACTCGGTACTTACCGTATGCATCATTGGCTTCGCTAAAGAACCAGGCTAACCGGTTTCTTCTCCCACGCTATCCCCAGCCCACACTCATACAGGGCTCGGGCTCTATCGTCTCCCCAGTGCAGTTTCATCCGAAGGGAACACTTTCTCTGCGCGCTAATGGGGTTCTCTACAAACGCCGCTTCCTGGGCTAGAACGAGAACAACACACGCAAAGGTTTCTCCTATAGGGTCTCTAGCATAGAGACATCGTCCCATATAAACAAGCTTAAGGGAAGACAGAGATTAAAACAGAAAAGCTTAGATCATTTTCACAGAGCAAGTTTACATACGGCTTTTCCTTTTGGGAAACCCCAAGCACTTAGTACAAACCTTAGGGTATTACCTTATAAGCGCTGGAAGATTACGAGGACTTCCTTTATTTTCTAATTTACAAGAGTGGTGGAGTAGTACAGTGGTGGTGGTGGAGTGAATATGTTGGGCATCTGGTGCTCGTCGATTGCTGGCAGATGTGTCGATCGATTTCTTCGATGCCGAATGCAGGTGCCTAGCTGCTCCTTTTAAAGGACGGGAGGAGCCTCTAGGAGCATCCTTCATACTTATCGCCTGGACGTCCTTCGTAATTAAGGCAGCAGGTGAATGGGCTTCTGGCGAAGTCTTCAAATATTTCATTTACTATTGCCTGGACAGCTGGACTTCCTGGCTATAGTGTCTTCATGTGGTCATTTGTCTGTCCTCTGGGTATCTCCAGACATCAACTAATTGATGCTGAGGGCCTCAACTGATTATGGCATGCATGGCATGTATATTTTATTTTAATGTTATGGGTATGGGTCTTCCACACCCGAATGATTGATGTTGCACACATCAATTCAGAATTCTGGTATGATATATTATTATTTCTCCGGGCTGAATTGTTGATAACACCTTATCAACACAGAGAGTATAATTTTATTAACCAATATCTTTTTCATAGCCTGGCTTATAGGAAATATATTATTTTTATAATTCTTTAATATTTTGGATGCTGTCTATGACCAGCAATATTTAGCATTTGGTCATCTTTAATATTAATGTCGGACGTCTGCAGATTCATTTTTAAATCATAATCTTTCTTTATATATTCTTCATAATCTTTCTTTATGCTGTCTTCATAATTTCTGTTTATTTTCTCAGATTTCTCTTCTATTTCATTCTTTACTTCTTGCAGGACTTCTTCTTTTATATTCATCTTTAATTGAGGAGTTATTGATTCAATCATTTCTTTTATCTTTTTTCTCAATATTCTCTTCCTTCAGGGATTCTGGTTCTTTTTTTATAACATCTTTATATATAGTTAAATTTGATGGTCCATCTTCTCTTATTTTTGGTTCTACTATTATTGGATGAGCTTTTTTATATTTCTGGATATAGTCTTTAGCTGGTGGGTCTATAAAATAATTTACTCCTATCAAACTTCTTGCATATGACAGGGATTCCTCAATATCGATATAATTTTTTTCAAGATATACCTCCTTCATGTTCTCTTTACATATGTTGGGATACAACTTCTTCATAATTTATATATATTTCTGGCTTCACTCCTCTATATATTACATATAAGGGTTTCTTCTTTATATTAATAGAAGAGTCTTTTTGGTTGTATTTTTTCACTCGATCATATAGAAATATTCAGCCAAACTATTTAGTATTGCTAGCATATAACCTTTATCTTCTCTCTTATTTTATATTGAAACCAGAAATTATCTAGAATGCATCTCTGCACTTCATCTAGAATAATATGATCTCTAAGTTTAAAATTGTAAGTATTTGGTGAAAATATTCTTAACTTATTTTCTGTTCCAAAATTAAAACATTCACCCCGATTGAAGCTTATTCCTTTCTTTCATTCCTGTAAAATAGATGATCGTGAAAATATATCAGAACAGTATTATCTTTTTCTTTTGTATCCTCAAATATTACTTTATAACTATTTTCAGTAATAATATCTTCAAATAAAACCCATCTTCTAGTAGAACTTTTCTTACTATTGATTTATTATAATATTTACATATAGCCGTTAATCTGTTCTTACTGTAAATTCCTTAAAGCCTAGATATAATCTAAAAGTATTTATTGCATAAATAACAGCTAGAATTTCTCTATCTGTATTATTTATTACTTTTAATTTATAATTTTTGAAGCATATCTGTATATCTTTTCTTCTGATTTTGGTGAGTACTTGTGTGGTTTTTATTTTAATATAGCACCCCAACCTATCTTTGAAGCATCTATTTCTATTATAAAATAATTATTATCTAAAGGTAATTCTAAGGGTTTTAGATTTTTAACTTTGTCTTTAATAATTCTTACTAACTTCATATCTTCTGAATTAAAATATTTTTGCCCATTCTTTCTTAATTTTGCATATAAAGGTCCAAAGCTAATTTGGCTAGGTTTTCAATATGATTTCTAGCATAATTTACTAATCCTAAAAATTGTTGCAGGATTCTCTTGTCATTCATAACATCAGAAAATTTTAAGATTTTCTTTGCAATATGATCTTGTAAATGAATTTTTCCTTCTCCAATTTTATGACCTAGAAAATTTATCTTTTCTTTGCATATTTTCATTTTTCTTTTAGAAAGTATTAATCCATTCTGTTCTACCTTTTTCGGGTGGCTGATATTCTCATGGAAAATGTGGGAACTCGAAAGGATTCAAAATTCAAATTCTAAAAAAATTTGAGTTACTATTCACTGCACTATTCAAAATCTGCGGCGACTATTCAAATTCGAGATATTATTCAAATTTAGGTTACTATTTAAATTATGAATATGAGTAGTGTAAGAGCACTTCACCGGATGGTGGCTCAGGCACTTGAATGCTTTTACTACTATTCGGCTACTATGCAGGGCACTTGTGCAGTATTTGTGCGAAAAATATAAACGCGATTAGTGAATGCGAGAGTGTGGATGAATATTTCACACTATTTAGGCACTATGCAAGGCACTTGCAACTATTCTTTGCTATATGCGTGAAATATGAAAGTAACGTGCGAGTGATTAAGTGAATATGCGTGTATGCGGAAATTAATTCTTCTCAGGATCTTTGCAAGCTGGAGAGACCAAAGTTTCAGCCGGTCATGCGACTTATGCTTGTGTGCGTTCTACTCGGTACTCACCGTATGCATCACTGGCCGCAAAAAGAACCAGGCTATCTGTTCCTCTCCCACGCTATCCCCAGCCCACACTCATACAGGGCTAGGCTCTATCGTCTCCCAGGCAGTTCCACCCGAAGGGAACACTTCTCTGCGCCAACAGGGTTGTCTACAAACACCGCTTCCTGGGCTAGAACGAGAACAACACACGCAGAGGTTTCTCCTATAGGGTTCCTAGCATAGAGACGTCGTCCCATATGAATGAGATTAAGGGAAGATAGAAATTAAAACAGGAAAGCTTAATTCATTTTCATAGAGCAAGCTTACATACGGCTTTCCCTTTCGAGAAACCCCAAGCACTTAGTACAAACCTTAGAGTATTATCTTACAAGCGCTGGAAGATCATGAGGACTTCCTTTATTTTCTAATTTACAAGAGTGGTGGAGTAGTACAGTGGTAGTGGTGGAGTGAGTATGCTGGGCATCTGGTGCTCGTCGATTGCTGGCGGATGTGTCAATCGATGCTCAATGCCGATGCACGGCTTCTCCTTTTAAAGGACCCAGCTACAGAATATGTTATTCTGAGGAAGAAGTTTTTTCGCTCCCCGAGAGTAGTTACTTTTATCTTCAAAACAACATATTGTGTATGTATTTATACTTATTTATCACTTTGAGTATGTTTATATACTCATACTAAGATACTTCAAATCTTTCTACGTGAAAAAATTTTAAAGGAACCCATACTTTTTAATATATTATGAAAATACCACTGACAGTAGTATATAAAATAAGTATAACCACATACTCTATGTATGCATGCATACTTGACATATATACTACCATAGATGGTCTAGTATGATTATATATTTTGTGTACATACACTTCGTTTGGTCATATATATATAGGGAAATTTCATCCTACTCCTAGGGAGTAGTTACTCCCATGTTAATATCTCTAGATTTAAGGTATGCATCATACTGGGCCATATTCTGGTAAGTGGTATGCATCATGCATGCATGTGACTAGGTGATGCAGGCTGCGAGTAATCTCACGGAATGCCAGAATATTTTGATACCTATAGAGAACCTAGTAGGCTAGTACTACCAGTAAATAATTATAAATTAAAGGACTAACATGGTTCTTATTTTGCTTTATATGATAAACCCTTTATCTAGGGCAAGGCTCGTATGAGTGAGTTTTATACTTACAATATAGTTATTATAAACGGCATAAAGCTTTGTGAGGCCAAAGTTTTTATTCCTTTTATGTACAACCTCGGTCCTAAAAGAGGTGCAAATCTTTAGATGTCCATAGTCAAATTATTTTTAATTTTGATCAAAATTATAAAAAAGATATCTATTTTTAAAATGAACTCCACTATTTGGTACCCAAGTACTATATTTATATCTATATCTATATCTATATCCACTAGTAGAAAACAGACTTTTGATTCGCATTGAATTTTAGCTTTAGTCTCGGCAATTTTTGTTTTCGAGAGTAAAGGATCTATAATCCTGATTGGTATTACCAATCTGGACAAAAGAGTCTAAATTAGTCTAAATTGGTATTTACCAACCAGGATAGTCTTGACCTTTAGTCCCGGTTGGTGTTACCAACCGGGACTAGGTCCTTTAGTCCTGGTTGGTGTTATTAACCCAGACTACAGGTCCTCTAATGAGTTAGTTTAAAAGTAAAGCATCCTATCTAAGGTCACATGTGCTGTGTAGATGGAATGAAAAGGTACACGCGAGGTTATGCATAAGTTCTTGGGTTTAAATCCCACGAGCGGCTGGGTGGAAGGCATTATTTTTTTAGTCCGGAAAGACCTTTAATCCTAATTGTCTCTTGGGTTCGAATCCCACGAGTGGCTAGGTGAAAGGCATTATTTTTTTAGTCTGGAAAGACCTTTAGTTCCGATTGTCTTAACCGGGACCTTTAGTCCCGGAATCGTAATCCCGATTAGGAAAACAGGGACTAAAGTTCTTTAGTCCCGATTGTCTCAAGTGGGACTAAAAGACAATGCCCTTTAGTCCCAGAATCGTAATCCCGGTTAGGAAAACAAGGACTAAAGGTACTTCCCAACCGGTAAAGCTCTGTTGTGTAGTAGTGATCTATATCTATATCTATATGTCTATATATCGATATATCTATATACCTACCTCTATTATATAATAATAAAGAGGCAAAATTTCTCTCTTCCTTTTTTGGTACCATTATTTTGGTATGACCTCTTCTAACTAACTGCATCTATAGCCCTCTTGCTAGGCCTGTATAGATAGGAATCATAATCCTAATCTACATAGATTTCTCCAATGATTCTAAACTGAATAGGAGTTCTAATATTTAGCTTTGGTTTAACTGCGTAGCCTAATACTAATAGATCTCTGAATACTATTTTCTTTTCTTTTTCATGAGCCGTACATCCACAGCATGCACAAATATATGGAGAGTTAAAAGTCTCTTTCTAATCCTATTTTACTTTTTTAGGAAGTCTAATCTTTTTTTCGACTGAAGTCTAATCCTATTTTAATACATATACCGTGTACACCGCACAAATATATATACGGTGAGTTAAAGTCCCTTCCTAATCTTATTTTATTTTTCTTATAAAGTATAATCCTATTTTAATACATACACCGTGCTTTTCTCTAAATATCCTGCTTTTTAGTTTCCCCTTTTTTTTTTTTTTTTTTTGTCCGAAGGGTGTTCAATATGGAGTCAAATTACAACTCATTGACGCTAACTATTAAAGAAAAGGGAAGAAAGAAATCTGTCAAATAAAAGGAACTAACGTACGACAGCTATATAGATCTCTGCCTCAATGGATATTTTTTTAAAAATTTGAAATAAGATTGAAGAACGGCAAGTTCAAGTTGAAGTTTTTTTTTTTTTTTTTTCTGATCTTGCCATTGGCTTGTAAAAAGCGAGAATGTCGGTCGATGTATGGTGGACGAACGAACTCAATGGATGGCTGGAAATTCCAGCGTCCAGCCTACATACTATGGATTCACATATCTGAGCCATGGATTTGCCGACCTCGACTGGAGTCATTTTGGAGGACCCCATAAAGAGAGATCAGAATCAATGAGTGGACGACATTGGATAAGATCATCACGTCTCACCACCTGATGGCCATGACTCCATAAGAGAGGTGCCTACATGCTGCCTCCTGTAGCGGGCCATGAGGCCAGACCTTAGGAGAAGGCGTTGCATCAGTTACGTGCTTATAGCAGTGGCAGCATGGTACTGGTGAAGTGAGCTTGGAGGCTGCCTCTATCTTGACACGATAGTTACTAAACTCGTATTAGTTTTTAATAAAGTCTAATTATAAAATTTATGGGTCCTCAAAGTAAGTCACAAAACACAGTATTTAACTTATACTAGCACATGTATAGTATAGAAATTACAAGCCATTTTTTAGGCTTAATGAAATGAACTACAGATTTTTATTGATCCTCATAGTAAGTCCTAAAACTTGACATTTAACTATACCAACACTTTGATAGTATAAAAATTAAGGGTATGATATATTTTGAGTAAATATTAGTGTTTTTGTTACCATTTTTCTCTCTCTCTCTCTCTCTCTCTCTCTCTCTCTCTCTCTCCCCCTAAGTTAGAGTACTGTGTTAAGACACGGTGTGGAGTTGATCCTAAGACCAATTTAAATGGATGCATGACCCGAGCATTGGATAAAACGTCAATCACCCTTTACCTATATGGATTCGAGTAGAGCGTATCCGAACATGTTCCACTATAAGATAAATGAGAACGCTTGACAGGCAGAATTTCTTCCCATTTTTTATGGCCTCCCCTAACTAACTATTTGAATAAATGTTGGAAATTCTCTATGTTCACGTATGTCTACCACCCTTATAATTTAATTTATATGATGTATTCATGACTTATTGAGATAACCTGGATTGCTAGGAGTTCTAATTCTAATCAAATAGAGCTCTCAACTCTTATTTTATATTATGAAACAATACTTCTGTCTGAATAGAAATTCTAATCTAACTATAATACAAGAGGTTTCTTCGGTAAGCTAAATAGGAATCCTAATCTATATCTATACTTATGTAATATAATATAATATTTAGAGTCATGATAACTTATAGAAGACTCAAGTCGATTGCAATAAAAATAAATCATGGAATCTCTATCTCAACCGACTCCAAAACATATTGGGATAGAAGTAGGAAAGGATAAAAGTAGAGAATAGATAAATCTACCTATTAACGTCGATATGGACTTTGGCAAGCAATGGAGTGCCTGAGGTGCTTATGTGTTGGAGATTCTCGAAAATAAGCAAATGTGATCCTCTTCTTCCTCAAATTCTTAAACAAAAACAGTCTATTTTATCTTTCTACGATTACTAGAGGCCAAGTTCCATACTTATATATGTTTTCCGTCGAGTTAAGATTTGTATAAATATACACAAGAGGCTGAGTTTGGTATGTATGTTTTTCGTTGTGTTGATTTACCCATGACTATAGTTTCTTTCTTACCCACCCAACAAAAATACCACCCGCACCCCAAGATGGGCAAAGGTTACTTATTTGTTCATGCTCCACAATAACGGACCTCGCCAAGTCACCGGGGCGAAGCATCCACATGAAGTATGTCACACCCTAAAATTTCTAGTTTTGGGTTGTGCTTAGAAAACACTAAATAAAATGAATATTTTAATCTTTGGATAAAATTTCCAAGTTTAATTTAAGTTAGTGCAAATTTAGTTGAAGAAAAATATGAATTTTATTTTTCTTCTAAACTAGTTTGACGGGGCTTTGCATGATGTAATGCTTGCTTGTTGCTTGGCTTCGAGTTGTGGAGTATAGATGGTGAGCAATTCGTTGGAGACCAAGAGTTCTTTGACGAGCTGAATCACCAAGAGTTCATTGAGCAAGGCAAGTATAGCATGGCATCATCCTTGATACCTATTCACTTAAATTAGTAAACTCATGTGCATGAGTCTACCTTGATCACCACTAAGGATTTCCTACCAATTGTATCCTATACCTTGATACCGTGGTTGCTAGTGCTCAAGAATAATCATTATGATCTGTAACTTGACTAATGGTATATGCAGCAAATATTAAAACATGACTTTTTAGCAACGGGAATTAAAGGGTGAGACTACTTGGTTGTCCTCCTTAAGAACTTATCTGTAAGTGAGCACCCGAAACTTACAGTATAACCGTGAGGACTACATGGCTCTGACTTTAGTTAGGTATGAGGACCTTTTCTAACTTGTTAAAGGTTACCGAAAGGCATATAAGGGGCTTGATACGATGGATATAGCGTGGCCTCTGTCTTTTTGTGTGCTGCTGCGGGTGTGAACCATTTGGAAGGGGGATTCTATGTCTGCTTGCCGAGAACCTAGCGGCCCTACTTGTTAGACGAACCTCTGAAAGACTTCATAGTAAAACCCTGTTGTGCACCTAGGCAGTGTGATTTGGAAGTAATTAACCCAAGCATATGGAAATCACGACTCACGGGTAAATATGTACAACATCTGTAGAGTGTTAAAAATTAATATATTAGCCGTGCTCGCGGTCACAAGCGGCCTGGACTTCTTATGGAATAATGATTAACGAGATAGACATTATTGATTATTGTTTTTGCTATATATTAATCTTATTTACATGATCATATGGTTATTTGGGACTTATGCTAAACTTGTTGCTACTCATTTATGCTAAAACTGTGGCTCACTAAAATTGCTAACCGCTCTGAACCAGTGTCAGCCTTTGAGCCTCATTCACCCATGTTATATTCACTGAATACGACATGTACTTACACTAGCCTTTACTTTTCAATTCTTGAAACATTCCAGATGGATAACAGCAGGTGGATTTAGTGAGTTACCTGAGAAGTAATTGGAGTACTAGACGTATGGTACCTCCAGTCAACCGTACCTGTGAAGATCGAGCCTGAAACAGAAGATTAGTGTCTGTTCCGCTTAACTCTGATGTAAGTATTAACATACCTATGTTTACGTTATATATAATATTGTTTCTCATACTACTCCCTCTGTGGGTGTATGTATAGCTTTCTGAGCACACATATGGCATACCTAGTTTTGTCTTTAAAACTGGGTGCCCTGAGAAGGACGGCAGTGCGAGCGACTAGCCAGACTTGCATCATCACACGTCTAATTCCCGTTCCATACGGAGGCCTTGTTCAGATTGAAAGTTTCTGCAATCTAAGCAACTGTAGCACTTTCGTTTGTATTTAGCAAATATTGTCCAATCTTGGCCTAACTAGACTCAAAAGATTTGTCTCGTGATTTACAACAAAACTGTATAATTAGTTATTTTTTCACTAACATTTAATGCTCTATTCATACAGATAAAAATTAATGTGATGGAGAGAGAGTGAAAAACCTTGCAACTAGCACACGAACTAAACAAGCCCGGAGTGCTCCTATCGTATGAGGACACCGCATTTATTAGTATCGATGATCATGATCAGGAGCGCTCGCGGAAGGTGGCGTTCAAGCCAAGCGCTTCTTATACAGGAGATGTGACGGCGGTTGATATCAGTGTGGCTATTTGTAATTTCAAGACTAAGACATTACACGATAAAAACTGAATTGTTTGCTCATCTAGAACTAGCCTATAATTATGATCTGGAACCATGCATTCTGTAACTATAGAAGATCTAGGTTAACTCGCTATCAACAATAGCAAAAGATGTTAGTAAAGGACACCAAGACAAATAACAAATTAATTGTTCATCTGTTTTGTTTACACACTAAATCATAAAGAATTTTTTTGTTTTCATCTTTTTTTATTTTATTATTATTAATAGAATATTATCATATTATTGTCAATATTAATTAATTTATATTATGGATGTCATAGTCCTCCTAATAGATTTCAAATATTATATAATATATGTAAAACATAATTAAATAGATGCTTATTATTTTTTTTGCTATTTTTAATCACGTTTGGTATTTTTTTTCTTCTATTGCAACATACGAGCATTTTTACCAGTAGTTATTATCCAAACTCATCAGAAAGCCTAGCAGTCCGCATAATGTATCTCCTTTTTTTTTTTTTTTTTTTTTTTTTGCTGGACGTGATTCCTGGCCGATTTTCCAGGCAAGCGTTTTTTTTTTTTCTCGCAGCAGGTTTTTTTTGTCCGTGCAGTCTTTTTACGTCCGTGATTTGTTTTTTTTCCCGTGCAAGAGTTTTTTCCTCGGTGCAGTATTTTTTTTTGTCCGTGCAGTTTTTTCTCAGTGCACTTGATTTTACGTCTGTGATTTTATTTTTTGAGGTGCATCTTTTTTACATCCATGATTGAGGAAATATTCCTTGTGCGGAATAGATTGCTTGCCATGTCTCAGTTAATTTATTTTATTCTTCATTCACCATGGATTAAAGAATGAGTAACCTTTTATAGTTGAAGAAAATCATGCATCCAAAATTTGATATTGAAAAGCAAATTGCCATTTGATCGGCATAAATTTCTATTAAATCGATGGGATTTTCAAATCAACACAAAATTGCTGCAAGGCATTCATGAAAACACATCAGAACTCATTTTAGTTTAATAAAACCATGATTCAGCTGGAACAGGTTGGTAGCCTTTATGGCCCTTAAAATTAATGCGAAAACACAAAATAATCAATCCAAAAGGAAGAAAACTAGGTAGTGCCTACTTATTCAAAAACAATTTATGCTCTATATTCTGATAATTGATCACCGGCGAAGACATTGTTACATTTGGATAGTTAGAAGGCTTAAAAAACGCTAGGATCATTTGTACATTTGGATTAGCCATCCAGAGCGTGTAGGAAACGACAAAACATGCAAACCCTCTATCTGGCGCGCCAACTATTGATGTTTTAATTAGCACCAACTAGCGCATTTATGCCAGGATGGTTTACTAAAAGGACACAAGATTTATACTGGTTCAGGCTAAGTACCCTACATCCAGTTCAAGCGAGCTGTGTTACTTAGTGTTGTCTATAGTAGGGGTTACAAATGGTCGAGAGAGGGAGAGGGCTTCCAAGTCTCTAGGATGTGTGTGCATGGTGAATGGCTAGAGCGTTGTGTCGATTAGGCCGTGAATGCGAGTGCAGATGATGATCTTTTTTTGGTATTGATGCACCCTCCCTTTTATAGATCGAAGGGAGGGGGTAGTTACAGGGTGGGAAAGGAAAGAGAGATGGTGAATATGTAAAAAAAAAAAAAACAAGAAAGAGAAAATAAATGTGGGGTAGTTCGCCTTCTGCTCGGGGCCGTGGCGTCCATCTTCCCTGTGTGTGAGCTGACGATCCATACTGTCAATCGTACCATGGTACCGTAGGCAAGGCTGCCCATGCGTATGTAGTGTGAGGTAAGGCGCTGCAGTTGATTTAGATGTGTCCCGTATCCGGTTAGGTGTAATAGTGTTGTCCTGTTCCCCTACGAGGGCGTAGTTTGCCCATGCGTGAGCCTACTGTTAAGTCATTCCAACAATGGTTTTGAGAATGGCCATGCTGTAAGGCCAGCATGGTGCTACAGATTTGCCCTTGTCAATGCATAGTTTAGACAGCGGCCATGGCCCACAGTGACCGCCTCACTCTCCTCTATGCTCCTCATGATCCCCCCAAGGGTCATACGGGACGGGGCAACTAGTGAGGAGGAAAAGTGGTGGACCTTGCGTGCGGATCGTGCGTGTTGCCCAGTCCTCAGGGTCGGGACTTTCAGTCGGTCCAACCTGTTGGAAGGTGGGTCGGGATAGTGGGCCCGCCCGAGGCGTCATCTTGCGATGGTTTCGATTCTGTAGGGGTCGTGGTCTTCGGGCAGGACATGCGCTTGTATGGTCCCCTTGGTGGGTCCTGTCAGGCTTGCCCCGATCTAGTTTTTTAGCCTAGTTATATGATGGTTTAGGCGAGGTGTTTACACACCATATGTTTTACCTCTTACAATAGTAAAGGAGAATCCAATTACTATAAGGATCTCCTGAGATATTTTAGGGACCAAGTCTCCCCAGACTATAAATATGAGGGACCTTGAAATCATGGGGCAAGCAAAAAAATAGCCGAAAGGCTTATCTCCTCTCTGTCTCCCCTGTTGTCTCTCTCTTCCTGTGCACCGCTGTTGCCTCCTCCCAAACCCAAGCCACCCGCTCCTCCAACACCGCTGCCCACTACTGTTGCCCAAGCACGCCGCTGATCGCCCTCCCGCCGCGTTGTTACAATATGTAAATGGATTTTTCTCTTCGGAAATCAAAACCAACATAGCACAATTAGTAAAGGAAAAGAAATCAAAGTTTACTATAGCAAAGAGGAAGATAAAATTACCAGGAGCACTCAAACATTGAGAAACTGATGTCTCAATTGGCCATGAGCCCATTACCCCTCATTCAGCACCTGAACTTCATGGCCTCAGCTCCGTCACTAAAAAACACCATCAAACCATGATAGTCAGTTTGGTTGATATATTAGAAAAGGCATAAGCTGATTAAGTGAAGTCTCCGACGCATAACAACTTGGATAGCTTGATCTTTAATCAAAATTGACCAAACTCTAGCTGTAGTGATGATCATGTCTAAGTTTTAATTAGCCATGCTTATGCATGGATCAAAAAAGAAACTACTAATTAATCGACCATAGTTACTATATCACAGCAGCAACACTTACAATGTCATAAATTAATCATAGCATTAACTCTCGTGTCTCAACATCAGTAGTTAAACTGATTAAGTGAATCCACTGAACTATAATTTTATTAATGAATCATACTACGGAATGTATTTCTATACAATACTTTTATTTTTTTGTAGTGGTAGGCTAGAATTTCTATGACCAACACTGTTTTTTTTGGAACAATCCTAATGTCTGTTTCTAGAAATAAAAATTTAGAGTGACAGAATTGGTTAAGCATCAATTGTTTATCAGACCATCTGCAGCTAATATGTTTTACCTAATTAACATATCTAGTTGGCCACACTTGGACTAATTGGTTAACCATCAATTATTTATCGGACTGTCTGCAGCTAATATGTTTTAACTAATTAACATATCTAGTTGGCCACACTTGGACACTTAACTAAAACAGAAGAGAGAACCTGATTGTGTACAACAAAATGACTTCCCAGAGAAATCACAAAATACTCAACTTTGGAGCCATGAAGAGGGATCAAGGGACAAATTCTCGGACAATAATTTTCAGTCAGACAAATAAATTTCAGCATAAGTGGGCCGCACAAGATCAGATCCTGGTCTTCGAAGCACCATGCCTACGGTGAACATTCTAATTGGGTGAGTGCATAGGAAATAAATTTTATTGTTTCTTCGGCAGTTAAACTATTTAAGAGTCATCAGTCTAACTATACATTCATACATGATGACAAGGCCAAAGATTAAAGCAAACTAGTTTGGTTCTAGTTCCTAGGTTCTAAAAAATAAAAGAAACATTCTTTGATATTTGCAGGGTATATATGTGCAATGCTTTTTGTAGCATCGCTACCAGAGTCTTGAATTGCCTTGAGTGCCAAAACCGCCAAGGAAAGAGTTTAAACCGCCAAAAAAATGGTCCATGACCATAGACCGTCAAATAAATTCATTTAAGGATAAAAGATAAGAGAAATTAATATTTTTTGGCGTTCAGGGATGATTTTCTTAGACGCTAACTGCCAAGGATGCTTTTGACATGAACATTTGACACGCAAGTTGTTAACACAGAAGCATTTACCGCTGTCCCCATATGAACTGAGCTAAATCCAATATATTTATACGAATGAAATTGACAGCCCTTTACAGAGCCCTCTTCGTCCTTGGCAAACACAGCACAGGGCGGCTCCCGTAAAAACAAGGGAGGCGCCGTGGACGCACATGACTGTGTGCCGCGCACAGTGAAGACTGAAGAGTGAACTCTCATCTCGTCTCATCAGCTGAGTAGTACAAGTAGGAGTGGGTTAACGGACGACACCACACGCTGACAGACGCAGGATCTTAATTACTCCCTCCGATCCCTCTAGCTAATTAATCGATCGCCCATAGTATAATTGAACTCATACATGAGCATGTAGTTTTTATATATACTAATTAAGTAATTAATCCCTCCGCCAGTACGTTCGCCGCCGCCGGCACGGGGTGCCCGTCGCGTCGGTCTGTCATCAACCGTGGGTCATCACCACTTGGGGCCGGCCTTGGAGAGGCGCTCCCACTCGACAAGCCGCAGCAGGAACTCCATCACGGCATCACCTGCACATCACCAACAAAGAATATATATAGGCATGTCAGCGTCAGGCAAGTGGGTGGCGGCAGAAGCGGACGGCGGCGGACACCGACCCGCCGGGGCCGGCGGCGCCGGAAATGAGATGGAGACGGCACTTGCCTCGGCGGGCTCCTGCAGCGAGTAGGAGGCGGAGGTGTCCTTGGGGTGCTTGGACACAAGGATGCCCACGCCCTGGCGGCGCTTGCGGAGCAACTTGAAGGCGTCCTCGTCGGTGCGGTCGTCGCCGATGTACACGGGCAGCACGTCGTCGGTGCAGTCGGCGAAGCCCAGGGACTCGAGGAGGAACTCCAGGGCCTTGCCCTTGTCCCACTTGATGGTGGGGCGGACCTCGAACACCATCAGCCCCTGCGTCAGCTTCAGCTTCGGGTAGTCCTTGAGCACCGACTTCACTATGTCAGCCAATGTGCTCCAGCTCTGATCGATCGACGATCGGATGATTGATGGTAAAACAAGAAAAAATAGACAAACTTTGTCAATCTCAAGACAGCACACACACACCCAAAAAAATGCAGAATTTAATTCTCTCTCTCTCTCTATATATATATAGTATATAAATAAATGTGTGAATGAAAAGAAAAGGAGAGTCTGGCCCACGACATACCTTCTCATCGACGCATCTGAAGTGGACAGACACACAGAACTTGTTGTTCTCCACCTTGGCTCCAGGTATGCATTTGGTCCTTTCCACCAGAGAATCGTGCACCTGATCCAAAAGCAGAAGCGAAATTGAGCATTGCAGGTGCAGTTCAGTTGCAGAGAAAGAAAGATCGAAAAGCAGGTCGCCATGGGCACGAACGATGAGCACTATGCATGCATTAGAGTGATTACCTGCTCTATCATGGGCAGGAACTGGCTGGCCGGCTGAAAGAGAACGCCTTTGGCCTGTGAACCACACAGAGGGCAGCAGAGCAAGATAAGTATCTTCCCCCTTTCGGGTGGGCGATGCGGAAGTGGCAAGAACAAAGGTTGGATGGATGGATACCTTGGCGGCTTTGGTGTGCCGAGACCCTTTCGCGGGGGCCTTGATGTCCATGCCATGGCTGCCGGCGTAGTACAGCTCCGCCAGCTTCACGAACTCGAACACCTGCACGGGCATCACTTCAGTGGTGAGTTTCATTTCGTTCAGTGACTAGCTGACTGCTGTGCATGCGTGCTCGGACTGTGATCGACATCGATGATCGATCGATCCATGGCAGGCAGGCATGCATGCATTTGTCGCTAGCTAATTCGCGCGCGCACCTTGTCGCGGCACCGCCCGCTCACGATCGCCGTCGGGAAGTGCTTTGCGACGCTCCGCACCGCCCGCCGCATCTGGCCGGAGAAAGAAAGAGGTGATCAGGTGAATGAAGCAGGGGAGTTTGGTCAGTCTGACGTCTAGTCCAGTATCGACATACCGTGTCGGACATGTAGGCGGCGTCGGGATCGTCGACGATGGGGGACAGCGTGCCGTCGTAGTCGAGGAAGACGACGATCTGCTTCCCCTTGGACGACGCCACAACCTGGTCGAACATGGCCAGCGCCGACGGGTGCTTCATCTGCACGAAACAGAGGAGGAGCGCATTTCATTCAGTACGCACGCCACGGTCTCTGCAGTACTGTAATAAATAATTCAGGGGGCGAGACGCGCACGCACCATCCACGCGGCGTACCGCTCCTCGTCGACGCCCGCGGCGAGCGCGGCGGCCGCGTTGGCGTGCGTGGGCGAGGACGCGCGCATGGACTCCACCCAGCCACCGATGCGCCCGGCAGCGCCCGCACCGGCGCCGCCCATCTGCAGGTTCTTCTTGCGCACGGCGACGCCCGGCGTGGCCCGCGGCGGTGGGTACTGGAACGAGTTGGGCTGGACGGCCATGGCCGCCTCCGGCACCGGCACCACCACGCCCTGCTTCGCCATCGAGACTTCGAGAGCTCGCTCTCCCTCCTGATCAAGCAAGCAAGCCGCTAGCTAGCTACTTGATCCGATCGAATCGAAGGAAATGAAGCCCTTCCTGGGGTGTGAGTGGCAGCCAAGCAACAGCTACTAACGAAGCGAGCGGCTCTGTTCTGTCTCGGTGCCTCCTGCAGCTGCAGGTCTTTGGCTGGGAGAGCAGAGCAAAGGTGGAAGAAGGTGAGAGGAGAGGAGAGCAGGAGAGGAATAGTGGCTTGTGTATAGAGCTGGGACTTGGGCCGTGCCGTGCCGGCCCGGTCCGGCCCTCTCGTGCTTCGTGCCGCTTCAGGTAGTGTTTTTTAGGCACGTTCGGCACGTTCGGCACGTCGTGCCGTGCCGATACGGCACGGTAAATTTTTTTCTCAGCCCAAGCACGCCCGTGGCACGCCGCACGCAGCGTTCGGGTCGCGGGCGGCCCAAGCACGGCCCTCAAAATATCTACGGTTAATTTCTTTTTTTCCGCTCATGATATAAATAAATAAATATCTTGTGTGTACTATTTTTATGAAAGTTAAATGATTTTCATTATCTATTTAAGAATTAGATGAGAAATTGTATAGTAAATGTCAAAAAACTACATTGCAGAGTTGTAGATGTGTATACGTGCCATTTTCGTGCCGTGCCAGCCCAAGCACGGCCCAAAATGCGGGCCGGGCCATATAGCCCGCCGTGCCGATATCCTAGGCACGGCATAGCCCTCATATTCGGGTCGTGCCGGCACGGCCCAAAAAATTTCGTGTCGTGCCAAAAGGTCGTGCCGTGGCCCGCCCTCAAATGGCACGGCCCAAGTCCCAGCTCTACTTGTGTAGAGGACGCGGGAGGGCGGCCGCTATTTATAGTTGGGGCGCAAGCGCCATGCCTCCTCCCTTGACCGCGACGCGAATCTGTGGGCGTGGGGCCTGCGGACCTTGGCGGTGTCCCGGGCTGGGGCCCGGATCCGCGTCAGGGGATGGGACCGCCACGGGGCCGGGGCCGGGCCGGACCCGGCCGTCCATCCCGGCCTCCGGCCTCTGGGTCGCCGAGAGGCCCCAGTCCTTGCCGGCAGCGATCGAAGCCGTTGGCCAGCGCGAGGCTTGTGCAACGGAGGCTCGACGAGGACATGGGCGCTGGTACAGCGAATCGGCACGCCACCGGGCCGGGTGTTCCGTCCGTAGTAGCAGTAGCTAGCACGCGGCCGGGCGACAACGCTGGCCATCCCTGCGGCCGGGCGCTGGACGCGTGTGCGCCGTGGCACCCGCCCCCGCCGTCTCGTGGCGGCACTCCTGTGGGCGCGGAGACACGACAACCCGTGGCCGCGTCCGCTGACAAGCACGTCCGACAGCATCGCAAGCTGCCACCACCACCACCCCTTCTTCGCGTGTCCCTGTGTGTGCGCGATGCGATGCAGATCTTTGCTGTATGACGCTTGTCTCCTAGCATGTCTGTCCTCCCCGCGCGTGGGAGCCGACGGGGGGCGACCTGCGCCGGCGACGGTCGACCGGCCGTCTTCATTGAGCTGTTGGTACATGCGGCATATGTATGTGCCCTGTCCGACTGGTTGGTCGCCCATGCAGGCATTCAGATCCAGGCATGCGCAGCGCACAGCTAGCCCGCGACGGCGATGCTGCGGCCATGCATTGCATTGCCTCCACGTACACCACCGCCGGCCGCCCGGTCCCCGGCCCGGCCGGGCTGCTAGTAATACATACGACACTGTCCGGCAAGTTTTGCATTTGTTTGAAACTCAGCTAACTACTATGTGCCTGAGTTTTTGGTACAGCACTAGGTAAATGCCCGTGCGTTGCAACGGGAACAAAATAACGTCCGACCACCTCAGAGTAAGCAGGTTGATGCTCCGTCCACGACCCATCTGTCTTGCCCGCATTGCCATATCAGCTTAAACAACCAGGTCTAAATGACACAAGGCAATTGTGTCACAAACTTATTTTCACATAATCCCACCATGCAAGGCAAACAAGAGCTCTGTATGTGCTCAATTACAAATAATCAAAAGCACACATAAAGATATGGATTATACATTTAACAGAATCCTTCTCCAGGCATTAACCTGTATTTGGTTCAGTCGAATAAAGGAACTGACATCCTAGAGCAGCGTTCGTCTTCATTGTTGTATTCCCCACCAAAACTCAAGTTCAGTAAAGATAATAAATTTGCATTCATACTTTTCCATATGATCGACTTGAAAACCACAAAATTCATGCAAATATTTGACTTGCCATACCATATATATGCACCAGTTTCTCACTTGCTACAATAACACTGGACTAATCTATTTTACTTATCGCCAAGTACTTGTGAAGATATTTCTCATTATTCTTGCCGTTTAAAATTAGTATTGGCAAGTATTGTTTGTCAAGCCACAAGGAACAAATTTTTGACCAAAATGATATGACAACAAATAGTCGATACTTCACTACAGTATTACATTGTGCATAGTATGCCTTCTTCTAACAGACCGTCTATCTCCGTGCGCCCGATCACCGCCAAGATCTGACTCTCTCGCTGGTTGGGGCTCCCGGAGGGACCCGGAGGGAGGATCCTGAATACCTGATATTGCAGTGGTGCTCCTTGATTCCTGAATGAAGATCCTCTATGTGCGAGAGAGTAAAGGCCCAAAATGTTCTCTAAAACCAATCAGAACAGTTCAAGTATGTAAGCATACACAGTTTATCAAAGGAAGCAACACGAAAGGAGTAATACCTCAATACTTCCTTAACTGGAAAAGAACATACCTTGTGATAGAATTTAGCCTCAAATTTACCAGCAAGGCAGTCTGTCATAGTCACATTCATCACATCCTGACCACCACCTAGAACCACCTAAAAAAACAGAAACAAATATCTTAGAAACATGGAACACAGATGATGGTACCACTGAGCTCAGAATCACATGTAAACCAGAACCACAATGCATTATCTATGGCCCAAAAAAATCAAACGTTTTAAATAGTGTTCTAGTGTACATAAAAAAAAAAAAAAAGCACAACAACTAATAAAATGCATAAGCCATATGTTAAAAGCTTAAATGTGATAAAATACTTTTTCCTATGTGCACAGCAATACCAGGTATATAAAAAATCCACTATACAAATTATGAAACCCAACTGTCTAACAAATTAGCTCAGCGGTGCAGACAACCTGAGCATTTGGACAGATCCCATGCTACTTCACGAATTATAGATTCGACACAAATCTCATGACAATGTGTCAATATTACACAGGCTGGCATACATTTTATGCTTATCAGCTTTTTGCCATAGGCATGGAAAATTGAATGTCAGGGAAACTATTAATATCTTCACGACAGTCAACTTGAACAAATTCTAACCTTAGCAGATTTATCCAAGGAGCCAGTAACGAAATGTGACCAATATGAGGATTTTGACAATGATGAATGGTCTTCTGATGTCCAGATTCTTTGTCAGACTCTTTCAGCGGTTGTCCAGTCTACAGACAAATCAAAGAGCATCCCATGAGTGACATGAAAAAACAGTCCATATTATGGAAAAATAATTAGCATTTTTTACAGTGTCGAAATGGCAGATTTCTGTTTCGAAATTGGAAATATATTAGATACGAGAAGCTAATATTGTGTCCATGGAAGTGGGAAATCTAGGATGTTACGAAATCTGGGTTGCTTCTTTTCATAAAATAAATTATGCCCGAAGAGAAATATATAAGATCAAGAAATGACTATAAGCAACAAAAATGTCCATCTCATATAGTTTTTACTTTGTAGAAACAAAAAAGAATAAAACCTGTTAATATTCAAGAGAAAAACGTATAATTCAAGCTAAAAAAAAATAGAAACATTCAACATGGCACTGTGAGAGGAAAATCCATCTCTACCTTTGCTGTTGAGCTTCCTTCATTGAAAGTATGGTCACTTATGATATGAAAATATCGTGAACTCCAAATAACTCTGTCCCAATAGCACATATTCTGTGAAGCAAGAAGCCAAGAAGATAATGTCAAAGCATCATATAGTATAGTGGATTTGTGACAATGGAAGCATGTGTGCACAAGTGTGGCTTAATTTCAAGGAGCAATTCAAGGATATTGTGCACGTACAAGACCAGTTTCATGTCAACTGCAGTGTGGCTGCGCAGCGTGTTAGAATGGATTTCCGCTTTTGTTATCTATACCAAAATTGAAAAAAAAAATCAAAGGCCTATGTCGATGATATTATTTCAAACTGCTTACCCTTAGCAGCTGAACTGGATAATTGTCACTTGGAGAAAGTCTGATGCCTATGTCTGACGATATTATCTCAAACTGCTTACCCTTAACAAAACACAAGTACATTGAGATATCAAGGATCATATGCCTGGACCTTTTGGCTGGACATGGTCATTTGCCCACCCTTTGACTTTCTATTACCACTTACCATGGTTCCTTTGGACAATCTACAATTTATCAAATAACTTCATCAATTTTTAAACAATTATAGTGTGTAAACAGTAAAAAGATGGGCTGCTAGACTGTTGGCCTGCTGCGGTGCCTTTTGCCTACCCTCTGCCTGGTGCGTGCTGCAGTCAGATGAGGGTTGGCCGACAGGCTTGGGGGCTGCCTAGCTAGCTTGTGGTGCTGCCTGCTGCGGCGCGGCTGGGTACAGTCGCCTGCCGTGGCTTGAGGGAGCCGATCTGCTGCCTGCACATGAAGCCTCAGCCCTGCCACTGCCGGAGACTGGAGTGCCGGTTGCCTGTGCCGCTGCCCTGCTAGTCGCGTAGGCCGGCTGCTGCTCGCCGCCGCCGGCTGCACGCCGCCTCTTGCCGCTTGCGCCATCCCCACCTTAGGTGCGAAATAAGCAGCCACTACTCGCTGCTGACTATGATGAGAGACTGAGGGCGAGACATACCAGCGCCAGAGGTGCCTTGACATGGTTGCAGGCGCTGAGAATCGTGGCATATATCCAGTGACGGGCCCAGGATTTTCACCTTGGGTATTCAAAATGTAAAGAAGCTAAAAAAATTTTTGCACCAGAAACATAGTATTTAGCATGTGTAATACCACATAGTTGCAACTGTATAATATAGGAAATTTATAATTATTAAGCATGATTTCATATATTTATAGGGGTTTCATTTCATATGATCATAGAATCTTATAATAATTTGAAATTTCTTAACGTTAAATTACCAATAGACCAATAGTTTAATAAACAAAAGTGGCGATATACAGAATATATAGTCCCAATTTCAAAACAGTTAATGATGTTAAAAACATGGGAACATGCCACCGCTGCCTTGTGCTCTCGTCTAACGCCGCATCACCACCTCCTTGGCTGCCAGGGGTTGCTTCGCAAAGCGATGCGTTTGCGGCGCTGTGGCATGAGACTATGGGAGGGAGAAGCCAATGGAGCCGTCAGGTAGGGAGGAAAAGGAGTGGAAGAAGCTCTGTCTTGGGCTGAATTCTTCACAGGATACATTTCATTTTACCTTTTTGTTTTTTTTTTCCAAGGCATATGTATACGTACGCCATATGTAACAAGTTTTTTGTCAAAATTTTTTGGGTATTCAGCTGAATACCCTTGAATTATACTGGGCCCCCCACATCGGGCGTAGGGGCGTCCTCAGATCGAGCGATAGTCGAGTATGGGGTGAGCAGCGTCGGAGTCTGCGGCGAGGGTCGAGTGGAGATCAAATCTGAATACAAATGACGATAGGGTTCGGGTGCTCGGTTTCGCACATCACGAAGGGAAGAGAAGGGGTGGGCATACCTGATGGGTGCTTGTCGTCGACGAAGGTCTGATCCCATGGCGTACGTCGGCGGAATGGCCTCGTTGTAGCGGCGCGGCATTGTGGCGGCGATGCGGCAACGCGGGACGGGCACGGCGGCGTGCAGCGGCGCGGAATGTCACCCGGCCGGCGAGGGACGAGGGGTGACGATGGCGGCGTACAAGCGCGGCCAGCCCTAAGGGACTGCGTGGGAGAGGGGCAAGGCGCGGTGGAGGGTGATCGATTGAGAACGGGGGTTGTGGGGGTAGAGGCGGGCGGCGGCGCGTGGTGAGGTGGTGGCGGTGTCCGGGGACCGGGAGCGGCGAAATCCCGGGGAAGACTCCGCGCGGCATACAAGGGGGAGTGGGGGATGAGCGCTGGGGCATAGCGGGACCCACCATCGGCGCGCCGGGCGTGGGGTCTGGAGCAGGCGAAGCGGCGCCCGGTAAAATGCGTCGAGGTGAAGCGAAGGGAGTGGGGACGATTGGTCTGGGTAATTTTTTTTTTGATAAGTATATCTGTATTAAGTATTGAAAACAGTACAGAACAAATACAAATACACCGTATAAGGATACAGAGGACACCTGTCCAAACTATTTGCTAAAAAGGGCCTCAGAAATCTAGAAAATGCACATAGGTCCTTTTCCCCATTGAAGTCGGTACCCAACACCGACCAATGCCGGCGGAACCGCCGAAGCTCACCCTCGCCGCCAAAACTGGAGCACCTGCAGCCGGAGGAAACCGCCCGGCGTGGAGGTGGACTGCAGCAGATGCTGAATCTCGCGGTGGCGAATAATTCGTTGAGCACCCGTCCGTCAGGCTCACTATCCAGCTTGAATCGGCGATGACGGCGCCGTCGAATCCATCGTCGCGGTGGGGCCGAGACCGTCGGGCCAAGATTTGAATCAAGGTATCCCTAGTGAGGGCCAAGCGCAAGTAGTGAGCATTAGCCGAGAGCCGAGAGCAAGTAGTTAGATTTTAAAAACGCTAGAGACAAAAACTGGTTTTTAAGAATCCAAAACTGATCCAAATAGGACCAAAGTATATATACATGTATGTGTGTGTGTGTGTGTGTGTGTGTGGAAGCACAGAAAGCATGTTTCAATAAGTTATTTGTCCCTGTGAACAATTGTGTTTAAGTTGGTGTTCATGTCTCTTGCCTTGACACAACAAAACAAGAGAAATCAAAGTTAAACTTGCTTGCATTGACAAGCTATCTATGTGTGTACCTCAACATCGGAGAGATCAGAGTTAGCAGGTTCTTTTAGATAGCACATGTACATATACGTACTATACTAGATTATTATACTCACGGTTTGGTCGGTGTAATTGGGCATTAAACGGCTTCTGCAGATCTTACATTTTTTTTTTATTTCGTAACATTTCTGTTGTTTCTCTGCTGCAGTGCTGCTGCACATTGTTTGGTGCTCTGTGAAGTGAAACGATACAGATCGGAATCACCGGGGGACGAGATACGCAGCTAGCTACCGCACAAGATTCGGCGAACACGAAGCAATCTTTCGTCTCGTCGTTAACCGTCGTTAATCTCAGCGACCACATGGCGCCCTGTATAATCTATGCGTTCTTTTCACCTAACAGGGATAGTTAAGCCCTGCAAGTTATTGGGTCTTTCAAGCGAGGTTCTGCACATAGTGCTGGCTGTGGAGCAGGCAACTAGCTTGCTCGTACAAAGCCACAAACCGAATACATTAAGGGCCTCTTTGGCATGGCTTTAGGTGCTTCAGCTCCACCTGACACCATAGTATTTGGATACTATAGCGTCGCTGTTCATAGAATATATTTTTATCTCTCCTCTTCTCCTTTCTTACTGACACCGTGAACTGTGGATAGGACTGGAGCCGGTTACGTTAGCTTCAATTCTCCGGCCCCGGATAACCTAGAATCTATAACTGCTACAGGTAGTATAAAAATAATATATAAAATATTCATGTATATTTTAATGTATGTATATTTGGACACTTAAAACATCTCTATAGATTCTAAAAGGAATTACGAGTCGTCTATTTAGACAAATAGTGACGAGTTTCAAAGAAAAAAGAACTAGCAGTACTGCTAGAGATGCTCTTGACATTTTTGACAACATGATGCTTCGAGATCACGTTTCTGAGTATCCCGCTGTGCGTACGTGTCGAGGTTCGTTGGATCGGGGAATCTGGCGGCATAATTGGCCGGCCAGTTTGCATATTATTTCTGGTCACTGAAAGATTATTCGTGCATGCAACTCAACTTGCCTTGAGATGGCACGCGCGTGTGTGTGTGTGTCCGTTGGTATGCTCTTCTTTACCTCGACGACTTCCTCGTCACCAGTAGGAGTAGGAGTAGCTCGCACTAGCTCGGAGCATACACATGCATATGGGACAGTCTAGCTTTTGGATGATGGAAGCCTAGCTATATATCATCATCTATCGTTCCACATGCATGCGTCCCTGCAGCATGGTCGATCCAAACACACATGCATGGCGACCACGATTATTAGGTGGTTATGATGTGCTGATGTGTAGCTGCGTGGATGTTCGGTCGTAGCATTGCATGCGCCCGTCAGCACTCTCTCTAGCTACCTACTCCTATAGAGCTAGCATGCATGCAGCAGGTAAAGATGCCCGGCGATGGAATAATTTATCTATAGTTAGGGTGAAAATTTTTAGGTGTCATATGTCGGAAGGGGTTTTTAGATACTAATAAAAAGACTAATTACATAGCTCGTCTGGAAACCGCGAGACGAATCTTTTAAACCTAACTAAGCCATCATTAGCACATGTTGGTTACTGTAGCACTTAAGGCTAATCATAGACTAATTAGGTTTAAAAGATTCGTCTCAAGATTTCTAACTAAACTGTGCAATTAGTTTTTTATTTCATCTACATTTAATACTCTATACATGTACCACAAGAGTGCCCAAAAATTTTTGAAACGGACGATGTACGACTAGCTGCGTGCGGCCATGCCTGGATGACGATGCATGCAGTACACATTGCAGTGTGTGGCCGCCGTCGTCCTGGTCACTGCTGGAGCATCTACCTAAACGGCTAGGTGTTCCGCTTCTGGACACCACACCAACGAACGAGAGCAAACGGGAGTGCGAAACGTGAACGTGCCATCCAAGACAGATGGAGCTACTACCTAGCTAGCTAGTGAATACATACTCTATATATATATATATATATGTGATGCCTAAGGCCAAACTTAGTGAGGTTTCATACAGTTTTAGGAGCATTAAATATACTGATATAGCAGTGTGTTAATGAAGAGAGAGATGATAAGAGTTTCATAGAAGTAGAGGGAGTTTCATAAAAATAAAACTCTTCTGTACTATTTCTAAAATATAGGTATGTTAGAAACTGTGACATGAAATCCACGCTGAGGACGGCCTAATTATATTAGGTGGTACGTTGGCATGCGTGGTGGTACTACAAATTATTGGGCACCAATAGATGGTTTGTTCACAGTAGTAGAATCTAGAGCACAGTTACGACGTTCCATCCATCGGTCAATCAGCATGCACGCCGCGGCTATGGCTTAACTACTAGTACAACACTCGCTTCTTCTTGCTTTGCATCGATCGGAGACTATTGTAAACGCAACTCTGCTCTGACTGATAGGCATATGCTTGCCGGCAACGGGGGGCAACCATGGATTTGAACCTGCTGGCCGCCGGTCATGTCTGACGATTCCTCCCAGAGGACCAGGAATAATCTTGCATGGAATCCTTATCGTTACCTTCGACCGATCATGTCTGATCCGTGCATCCATCCGTCTATCTATGATGAAACATGCTATGCTAGCTAGCTGCATCCACCTCCTCTCCTCAGTCACTATTATTGGACACAGAACCATGATGACGTCATTCCTAAAGCTTTATGATAGAACTCGGGTTGCAGGCAGGTCGGTTCGCGGCTGTCCGCGAAGCGTCCACGAAAATCATGAGTCTTCGCGGGCTTCGCGGCTAACCCGTATAGGACCATTAACATTTTGCGGGCTTTGCGGTAACCCGCATGTGGTCACTAACGGCAGGACCTGAGCACATGAATGATCGAAATTGTTGCTTGATCGGTCACAGGTTTCAATCTTCTAGTCATCTACACGCTGAGTTGGAAGTGTATGAATTCAAAGCAGCTCATAAGACCTGAGCACACACATGCTGGTTCATGTTGTCGGCTTGTCGTTGAGCATGTAGGAAAAGGAAACAAGGGAGTTGGAGTGCTCCATGACCTTGTGGTGCGAGTTGGAGTGCTGCGTGAGCACGAAGGTGGGGTTGGCCGCCGGCCGGTACTCACGTATCAGCCGCCCCGGACTTGAACCGCACGCCGCACGCGTTGCACAGGGTGTTGGCGCCCACTATCCGGTGGCCCCGTCCATCACTGCGGTGTCTTTTCCAACGCACAGTGCATGCACCGATGCACGCCGCCCTCGGCCGCTAAGTTAGCGACCGCAGCCGCTGCCATTGCGGCATGCACGGCTGACGAGTTTGTACGTGGCTCGACGAGTCCCGCGTGGTGATGAAAGTTGTCGATTTTGTGCCTTGCGGTTTCTTGCGGAGGAAGCGGGCCTCCCCAGTCCGCCTGAGCCACAAAAGCATCTTAGCGGGGCGGGCTTTGCGTTTTGCGGTAATAACCCACCCCGCCTGCAACTTGAGATAGAACCATGTCTCTCTGCTTTCTTGTCAGCTTTCGTATGTATCTTTTTAGTTTTCTTTGGTTTCGTCTGCTATGTTTTAATTCCGAGATCGACCTGTTACAAATTTTTGGACACCGATTGATGGTGATGTTCTTCAGCTGCGTTGGAAACATCCAATATCTCCTCATGGCACAATGCAGGCATGCAGCATGTAGACATCTAGTTTATTAAATGGAAAAATTGGATCCTTACCATCAAAAGAACATAAATCTGATAGTTTGCCGGATCATTGTACTAGACTTGTTTCTTGTTTCAGTTTCAAATGTAAGCTGGTAATCCCAGCAGAATCTTTGTATCCATACATTGCTTTCTTAAAAGCAGGGGTTTTCCTCGTTTCAAAAAAAAGAACATATCTTTAGATATATACTATCACAAGAATAAGTTTTAGATATTTACCATCAAAATGTAACAACTTTGTAGCTATATACCATTTTCTCTCTTTCTGTTAGTTTGGACGACGTTGGTTTTAGATCTTTTTGCTACTCCAGTTTTCATCATGTTTCGATTTTGCCAATAGACCAAAAAAGAAAGAGTACGCATCTTCCTGTCACTGCGCTGCTTTGACTCCCGCGGAGCAAAAAGAATCCGCACAGGGAAGGGAAGGTCTCGCCGGACCGGAGAAAAGAAGTCGCGCCGTCACAGCCACCTTGCGTGCTCCAGCAGTGCTCGTGCGGCGCATCTCCCTATCGGTGCCTCGATCCTGGCGGCGCGCTCCCAGCGTCGACTGCCTCCTCCGCACCGCCCTAATAACAGGCGATTAGCATCTGCACAGCGGTGCTCCCAGCGATGAGTACAGGGAGGGCAAAATGGTCCGAGATAACTTATAGAGTTAACAGAACTAGTCAGCTTTTAATCTTAGTCTTGTTGCGATGGTAGATATCTAAAACTTAATCTTTTGATGTTATATATCTTAAGATGTGTTCTTTTTTTTTGATGCTAAGGATCCAATTTCCCTTATTAAAACCTCATTACGTATGCTCGCTCGATAGAATTTGCTCCTCTGTAAGTTGACACGTGTCATCATATGTTTTCCAAAAGACCCTTCCTACTTAAGAAAACAACCCATCTTCCATTACAACATCTATAGAGAGTATCCACATCTATATATTTTTCAAATTAAACAAGCCTCTTATATAAATTTTATTCAAACACGAAGACGAGAAAAATTCGAGAATCACCTCTTTTTGAATAACCCCCTGTTGAAGGTGGATAGCGTCAACATTTAATAGATCAATAGACACGAGAAACACACGAATATCTAGAAGTCTAGGGTTTTATCTAACAATTTCCACGAGTTTTGGTGATTTATCAATTTCCAGGGACTATTCCAGAAAACAGCGGAAAAGGACTTAATTATCAAAATACATCTCGGAATTATCCGCAACTCAAGAATACGCTATACAACTCTAAAAGGATCCAAAATACACCAGAGCGAAGGGGAGCGTGAGCAGCTTCCAGGTGGGGCCGGCCGGCCCCACCTGTCATGCCGGTCGGCCCCCCTATGAGGGAAACCTTCTTCCCCCTTCTGGAGTCTTCCTCCACCGCCTTTGAGGGTCCATCTCAGCCGTACCTTAATTCGGTTTGATCCAATAGCTGTCATGCATCCCACCGAGTTATAAATACAGGGCCAGACCCCCTGGAGCCATCAAGTCATTTGGAGATCAAGCATCCAGAGCCAGAAACCCTAGTCCCTCAGAGCTCCTCTATTCTATAGTAGTAGCTTAGTTAGATTAGATCTAGAGGGAGTCAAGCTGAGTTAACCTAGCTTGGGTTCCCGGCCGGCGTTGTCAGGAGCGTAGAGTTTGGTACTATTCTTGTACTCTTTACTCTAGTATTGTTTTATTCATTATTGTGTTTACTACATCGTTTATGGAAACAATTAATCTTCATCTATTTATGTTCTTAATTGCAATATTGTTGATGGTCGTTATTGTATGAAATCAACCATCAACTAGCCATGGAAAAGGATGTAATTGTGATCACCAAAGTAGATATAGGGTTTACACTGACAGAATTCCACGAGTTTTGATGTTTCACTGTTTCTGGTGTGTGTAAACTAGAAAAGTTGCAACCACGAGAGCTTATCGGAACATAAAACTAAAACGAACACCGCGGCAACACAGAAGAATCTAGAAGAGACGAGAAGGCACCACGCCGAGCCGGGGCTGCCGGCCACCGGTGGGACCGGCCGGTCCCACCC